>JAHHUM010000125.1:0-244878 GCA_036173005.1 Crenichthys baileyi | reverse complement strand
TTTTTAACGCCAGATAATGTGTCGAAGTCTCCTGGTGTTTTCTCTGGCTGCATGAAGCATAAAGCAACACAGCACTGCCACTACCCCACTTGTTGCTGCACACTGCTGGCCAGCTGGCTGAAGGCTGTAGGAGCCAGCTGAAAATATTTCAGGATGTGAAGAGAGACTTCACCCGTTCTTATAACGGTTCTCACGTTGGAAAACTACTAGTAGAATTTCTGACTGAAGGCTGATTACCAGTACAGCCCAACTAATTAACCAGTTAACATCGGCTTGGTAAACTTGTGTTACTCTGTAAAGAGCAAAACCTAAAAAACAAAGTATTTTGTGCAGTAAGTACTTAAAAAAAGTCTTCAGTTTAAAGGTGCATCTCAATAAATCAAAAAGCTGTCTCTGGAAAAGGCTCTGATGCCTCAGTACAGCCTTGTCTCAATTTGTAACACATTTCTTTCCTCTAATCACTGCCTTGCACATGATATAACATGCAGTCCAAATGTCTCTCATGCAGAGGCTTACGTTGACTAAAAAAAAATGTTGTTCAAAGCACAATTCAGGTTTTAGTTTTACTCCAAAACAAATTTCAATTAAGTATTTTGCATGTTCAATATATACCAGATGCAGATAATCTATATCTTAGCATGCATGTCTATCTTGGGTAAGCACTCAAATTTCCTTTTTCCTCAAGTTTTTTTTTTTTATTGTTTTAAATAAGGGCAATTAAATCTTATTAGTTTTTTTTTGTAAATACAATAATACTGTGGTATTGTTTCCTCAGTGTTGTAATACAGTGAGAGTCTCTTACTGGCTCATGCCTAGTGCTGACAGAACATTATTTGATCCTTTGTGAAATATGAGAGATGTTTTCAGCTTTACTGAAAAGAACATATGACATATGATCCAATTAGCGGAGGGGGGCATCGGCATTGAGTGAGTCAGGAGCAATTAAACAGGGGGGATAGTTTTTCATTTGGCATCCAGATAAAAACTTACTTTCCGCCCCAGAAGATCTTTGTTGTTATCACCAGACTGGAGCGTCTAAAAATGGAGAATGACAGCACATCTGTTAGAACAGCTGCCACACAAACCAGCTGAGTAACAGAAAAGCTAACGCAGAGCAGTAAAGTGATTCCTGCAACCCACACAAGGCACAGGCCTTATATTTCAGCACACACTTTAATAGGTGGTTTAGACACATCCTTAGAAGAGTAATGCGTTCATACTTTATTCTTTGATATGCTGCTTTCAAGGAGTGCAAGGGTAGACCTTGATCTCATATAACCTAGAAATGCTAATTTCGAATTGACAAGTTCATCCATTATTCAGCCTCATTGAGAAAGAACACTTGAGTAAGGGCCCACGTTAATGTTGTGTTTTGAGGACTGGGACCTCACTGTTCCAGTTCACAACACACACATTACACAGCCTCCTATTATGTTAGAGAAACTAGATGATACAAGATAAAGCAGGCGGGCGGGCCGGCTGGCTGCGACGGAAATTTCAAAACACCAGACTTAATTAAAGTGTGGCTCGTACCTCCATCCTTTCTTCTTTATGATGTTCCCAAGCACCACCTCTGCCCTGCGAAGCAGACAGAGAGAAGCTAAGATTAAACAGATAGCGAAAGAAAGAGTTAAGATTAAAAATAAGTAGTCTGGCTCCAAGTTCACGTGCCGTACAATGCTTATAGGAACTTTGGGTATAAGGAGCACCTGGTAAAGATTTGATAGTGTGTATCAGCAGGCAGGCCGGAGTCAGTGGGGCCAGAGGCACCACTATGTGGCTCATTAACAGCCAAAGGGGTGCTAATGAGCAACATTATGATCAACATGGGGCTCATTAGGGCTGGGCAGAGAGCTGTCGGTGGGATGTCTCTGCGGTCCTCTTGCTCTGACAAACAATGAGATGCCACCTGGTAGCTCCATTTTTATATAAAGAGACTTTTGGGCACTGAGTTGAAAAGAGATTTTTTTTTCCATTTTGGCAGCAGTGACCAGGATCTGTGATCAGGATCAGTGCAATCCAGGCAGTGAGTTAGAGTCATACACCCCGAGCAGAGAGACGCTCTGACAGGTGGGGAGAACAGTCGAAGGCAAAACTTTAGATGTGTTTCAATTGCAAAAGTACCGTCAGGACTGTTTTTGATCAGTTCTGCAGCAGGATGATGGATACATGCAGACAGGAATGTGGAATAACATTATTTGTAAAAAGAAAAAAGAAAAAAAGAAAAACAACAAGAAACGCTGCATCACATTTTGTTGGCCACATTCATTTTTGATGTAAATCATCTTATTAGGTCCACACTAACTTTATGTCTGAATTAATCTGGGTAAAAGTTTGGATTTTATGCCTAAATTTTCCCAGTAGGAGGCAGAGAAGCAAGAGTCATTTTTATAATTCATCAGAATGAGCAGAATGATGAGGAAGGACTTCTGAATATGGATGTGAAATTGTATAACCTTTGGTGATTTAAAAAACATGACAACCTGTAAGGAAAGCTCAGACTTCAGTTACAGTTTACTAACTCCAGTGAATACACACAGAGGTTGAGGTTCACTGTTTTTAGTGTTAATCACAACAATTGGTATCGTAATTCCTAAAGCAAGTTAAAAATGCCCACAGTAAAACCCTTTTTAAGGTGACTGGCTAAAATTAGTATCTGCAGGTCACAGCTTTACAAACCAGAGATCAGAAATCAGCCACAGAGCTGATTAAAGGGCAAAAGAGGAGTTAAAAGTGACCCGTTTTGGGGCACTCCATGGCTCAGTGGTGAATAAAGCTCACCAGATGCAGAGGCTACATACTTAAAGTTGTCCCCAGTTTGATTCCAGACCCTGGGCCACTTCCTGCATGTCTTCCCGTCCTCTCTGCCCTTCTTCCTGAGCAGCCACTGATAAATAAAGGCTACTAGTGCCATAAAAACCTTCAAAAGAAAAAAGTGACCAGCTTCCTGCAAAATAGTTAGTTTACATCAGTATAAAAAGCACATTATAGCTGGCTTATATCTGTTTATTACTGGAGTGGTTGATGTAAAGTGTGTTGTGCAATCAGAAAGTTGTGGGTTCGATTCTGGCTTCGTTCCTTACCACAGGTCAATATGCATGTCAAACTGCCATTAATCCCTAGTTACCTACCTATCTCCAAACTGTTATATGAATGTGTGCTTTGTGACTGCTGCTGGGTGAATGCATAATGTGGTGTAAAGGTGCCTTTAGAGGTTGGTATTGTTGGAACCCTAAGCCATGGATTGCAACATTAAAACTCCGGTAAACACTTTTCTGGAGTTTTCAAAATAAATTGCATTTAACTGACTTCCAGCAACTGAGGAAAAGGGGGGTAGCAGCAGACTTCCCATGATGCCACTGTCTGAATAAGAGCACCCCCTCTGATCTCTTCAAACTGGATCCAAGGGTGTTATACGATCACCGATCATATGCAAAGATAAGTATGAGTGAATAACTGTTTGTGTACCCAGTATTCATTCATAAAAATGGGTACTAAGGTACAGCCTGGCTTGACTTTCTCTCCGAGGCCTGCTGAAGCAACGGTGTCACAGAAAAGTCCCCAGCAGAGACGCGGTCTCTACAACCGGAGTGAAGCGGTTTTCCTTGCCTGAGAGAAGGACGACAAGTAACGCATCACCGGTAACGTGCAGTTTTGGCCGGCTGACAGAACGGGCCGCCCACACACAGCTTCGTTAGGTTAGCCGAAAGCTAACCGCTTGTTGACTGTGGACGTTTCTTCAAACTTCGCCCCTCGGACAACGTTTCCTCACCACGGTTCATTAGGTTAGGTTTGGGCAGAATAATATTTAGGATGAAATGATCTAAACGTTTTTCATTTTTATGAAGATTGGTTTTGTTGTGTGAAACTGCTACCTTAGTGCTAGTAGGCTGCACACGTGATTGGCTTTGTGTTCTGTGTTTATGTGTTTTTAAAATTAAGACAAAGTTTAGTTAAAGGGTGATTTTAAACACAGAAGGATGCTCATAACGCGCCGTCCGCGCTTATGCATTTTAACCCTTTCATTGACTGGTATTTTAAAGGCATGTGTTTGACTCTGGTGCTAAGCTAAGCTATCAGCCTCCTTTGTTAGCTTAACTGCTAACAGCTTAAGAACACGTGTTTGCTACAGAATATCTAACAGGAAGGTTTAGTTTTCAAGTTAGTGAATAATAATCTCTAAACAATATTTTACTAAATCTGATAACTAAGTAAAAACCATTAAGCCCCATTTCTCCAGAAAGATTTGGCTCTTTTCCAAATATTCCCTTAATTACATTTCTTTAAATATTATTTTAATAAATAGAGGCAACTAATTAGACACCAGTGAGAAATTATTCATCCAGAAGGTTTGTTTACCTGATCTTGCATTGTGAATGGTTGTCTAAACGTTTGCTAAATATTGTCTAAGTTAGTCCAAGACTAGCTTAACTTCATTTCCAGATTCTTCAAGATAATCCTTGGTTCTCAAACATAAATAACATTGCATGGTAATGTTGCATCCCTCCTTTTGGTCATGATTTTCAATCGTCTTTAATCAACTTGTTTATATTGTACATAGCCCATTAGTCTTCGTCATTCTTTAATTCTGCTTGGTAGTTTAGTTGGATTGTTTTAGCATAGTAAAGAGTTTGTTGATTGAAATATGTTTGACTTTGAGTTGACTTATTTTTGTTAATAAATTATTGTATTTTAAGAAATTGTGTGAATTCTTTCCATATGTGTGCAGAGTTTATGCTGTTCACTAATGTCAGAGCTTGACTCACACCTTTCAACTTTGTCCTAATACCATCGCCTTACTGGGCTGGTATTCACAGGACAACCCTTAACAGACCAAAATATTATTTGATAAAATATAAAAATATTAATATTAAATAATATTGTCAGATTAATAATCACAACAGTATGAATGGAAAAATGCTGTATAGGCCCAGTCCATTTGCTATTCATGTAAGAATAATGATTCATAAAGTGTAAATATTAACAGGATGGTAAAATATAAAACTTTTATAAGGGTACTTAACCTTCTCCTGATCATGCGAAAATCAACCCAGTATGATGGGTGGAGATCGATTGAACAATATAAAAAAAGAAGGTTAATTATAAGAGCTCTGATAGATATAAACACAAATATAAAAAGTGATGCTAAATTTTATGTTTAGACTTTCTGCAAATGTTAAAGGGGTAAAGGTTGCAATGGACAGCTCAGTTTTCTCAGCTGAACTAAGATTAACCAACAGGTTTAACTGGATTAACTAACAAACAGGCTATATGGCCCCAGGTATTAAGACACCCCTGCTACTGTTCTGTGTTTACTGGCCTAATATCCCGATCAGGGTTTATTGTTAGTTGTTGCTGGTTGATCTGGAGGTTTTTTACTTAATTCAGGGCAACTGTGTCTCAGGGGGTAGAGTAGTCATCTTGCAATCGGAAGGTTGTGTGTTCGATTCAATCCTCCCCATCTACACTATGGGTGTATGAATGTGTGTGCATTTGTGAGTGCGGCTGAGTGAATGTGGCTGTAGTTTAAACTGCTCTGAGTGGTCAGTATACCTAGAAAGCGCTAAATAAATTCAGCCCATCAACTCAAAGAGTGATTGTCTAGGGTTGGTGTTAAAAATCTTAACCATATGGTTCTTCAGATATGAGGCAGTGGATTTTATTGACTTCAAAAGGATTTTACCCACATGGAGGTGTTTTTGCTCTACATTTCCCAGATACCTTTAAATAAACATATGAATTTAAACATTAGCATGGTAGTATAAAACTGAAAAAATCCTAAACTGACGTTAGATTTTTATAGTCACTGAACTAAAGCTTTTTTAAATCAGCTTCTCTTTTGTTTGTCTGAGTGCTTTCTTTCTACTGTTCCCCCACTTGAGTGCTTTTCATTATTAACACAATTACTTGTTTGTTGGTTATTTATTTAAGACCAGTGCCATAAAACATTTAAAGCCTCCCCCAAAAACATTCTCCTGTCTGCCCTGTGGTTTTGCAGGGTTCTTCCGGCTGATCCAAACATCATCAGGCCGACCTCTAAGCTGTTCTGCTGCTTCACATCCAGCCAACTGCACCCGCATATTTTATAGAAACAATGCAGCTGTAGGGTTGCCCTGGTGTAAAGTGAGTAATTTGACTGCCCAAATATAAGGTACAGTTTGCCTTGAGCATGATGGCTTTCTGCAACCAGCCATTAATTAGGTCTTTATGCTTCAGAATCGATGCTTCGACTGACAGAGGGAGCCGTGATATAATGCTGTGTGGTTCATGGATGAATATATTGTATTACTTTCCCCGTAATTGTGCAGCCAATTTATCACCGGTTTTGCACAGCATCCATTTTCTGTGCATTCAGCATGAAAGAAACCCCAAATAGGAATGCTGTTTGGAACATCTCTTTTAAATAATCAGACCGTGTGTATGTTTGCTGATAACAGAACCAAAAATAGAGAATAAGCAGCAAATGTTTCGTTTTGCACATTTATCTCTTTTTTTTCTGAAAAAAACAAAATTGGTATAACCTGTCTGCATTGGTACAGACAGGTTATAGTCTGGCATGGCAATAAGTATTTACAATTATTCATATCGCTTTATCCCAGTTTCACCTTTTACAACCACAAACTAATGAATTTTAATGATTTTATCCGATAGAACAGAAAGTAGCATGAGTGATTGTAAAGTAAATAGAAAATGACATGTTTTTCAAACATTTCTTTAAATAAAAATTGCAAAAGTGTGGCATGCATTTGAATTTAGCAGCCTTTACTTTTAAACTCTGAAATAAAATCCAGTGCCACCAACTGCGTTCAGAACTCACCTAATTAATAGCCACCAGTGTTCAATTTAATCTTAGTGTAGACAATGTTCTGTGAAGGACTCATAGGTTTCTTAGAGAATATTAGCGAACAAACAGCATCATGAAGACCAAGGATCACAGCTAAGTCAGGGATAAAGTTGTGGAGACGTTTAAAGCGGAGTTAGATTATAACATAATATTTAAAGCATTAACATTTATAACATCTCACAGAGGACTGTTCAATCCACCCTCTGGAGGAGCTGCAAAGATCCACAGCTCAGGTGGGACAATCTGTCCACTAGACAATTATTAGATTGAAGTATTTCCATTTGTTAAAATCGCCCTGACAAAAGCCAGACCTAAATCTAGTTTACATTCTGTGTCAAGACTTGAAAATTGATGTTGACAGATGTTTTCCATGCAATCTGACTGAGCCTAAGCTATTTTGCAAAGAAACAAAGACAAAAATTTCCGGCTCAAGGCGAAGTTGGAAGAGACCTAGCTCAAAAGACTTGCAGCGAAAAGTAGTTCTACAAATTATAGACCAATAAACATGAATGCCACACCTTTCAGATTTTATCAGATTCTTTCAGGTTTTTAATTGTGTTGGTCTATCCCAAATAAATACATTGTAGATTGTCATTTTCAATGTCACAATATGCGTTTTCTAAAGACACAATACACATGTTGCAGTAATGCATGTGTTGCTGCAAGATGGAAGTCTTGGCGGGCTACAGCACCGTATCAACATTAAAGCAGCTGACTCTATGGCTAGCCCATACACTGGCATTAAGGACTTCACATGAAAGCCTTTCCAACACTCATGTGCAAAGTGTGCTCAACTTCTTTGCATTTATGTGTGTCTCGTAAGCGTCTCAGTGCTGTCAGGATTAACACCTGTGCAACAAATACTGAGCTGCTGTCACACAAACACTCTCACATGCCAGATTTGTCTCTCTGTGTAACTGCAGGTTTGTTTTATGGATCAAAGACAAGAGGAAGGGATACGGCTGTGTCAAAGATCAACTTTGAGCTTGTTTTACTAGTTCTGACGTGAAACCACATGGAGAGCTGACATGAATCAGACACCAGCTGCAAAGAACTGCAGAGATTGATGTCTCAGTGGTTGTCCTTATTTCTAATCTGAATATTCTACTGATGAATCTTTCAAAACAGAACAGATAGAGTCGAGTATTTACAGTGGATTAAAAACGGACATGCTGCAGTTAATCAGATATACTGTTTGCAAAGGATAATCCCTTAGATTACTTCAAAGCCTCCAAGTCACTACAAAGCCAGATTAGTCCACAATGGAGTTCCAAACATCTCTACGATCAGACCTGAGGTAGCGAGAGGTTCATTTCTGAAGTTAAAACATCATCGTTGCTTGTCTTCTAAATCAGGATCATGAAGACCTGATCTAATTTCATTTCATACAACAATTAGAGATCCATAATTGGTTCTGTTTGTTAAACAGTTGCACATTTAAGACACAAATCTTTGAACATATTTTAAAGTTCGTGAGAAAGAGCAGTTAGTGGAGCTGGGTCTTGAGCTGGGCACCATTAACTTAGTGTTCAATGAAAGGGTGTACTAAATAATTAAGATGCAATAAAACATCAAACAAACAAACATAATGTGACAGAAATAGAACAGTTATGTTTTATTAAATATGTTTGGAGTCTTTTTGCTTGCCAGAATTGTTCATCTCTCTGCTGGTGGCAAAGTTTCTAAAGTATTGTGATTTACATGAGCGGCACTTTTTTGGAATTACTGCCATTTGAGTGAAAATGCTGAAGATGCTAAACAGAGAGGTGAATTGAAACTAAGATCAGGCCTTGGATGCATCAAGCTCTGAGATGGGTCCAGGTCATCAAGGATGCTCAGGACATCTGACTGCTTGGAGCATTATATGGTTGTTTAGGACACTTGTGGTCAGATTACTTCAGCTCAACCTTTATTTGTCCTTGGCCACCAAAAAGAGCTGCCTCCTAAAAAGAGACACTTCCTGTGAGTAATTTACAGGACAGTTTAAAGAAGGGCGAGATTATAAAACAATCCCAAACTCTGAACCTCTAACAGAGCACTATGATCTAAATGATCCAACATTTGAATATGCAAAGAGTACAGCATAACTGCAAACCTACCAACACTTGGCCGTACACCTAAACAAAGTGAGCATTAACACAAGAAGCAACCAAAAGGAACATGGTAACTCTGGAGAAACTCTGCAGAGATACACAACTCGGGTGGGGTAATATGTTGACAGGACAACTACTGGATGTGCAACCGCCAATCTGGCCTTTATGAGAGTGGCAAAGGGAAAATCTTTGTTAAAAGAAGGCCATAGCGAGTCCTATTTCACCACAAGCCATGTAGAGGACAGCATATGTAGAAACAGATCTGTACTGGAAACCATGTATTCCCTACACTTCACAATTTTACATTCCTTTATATTGATTTAACACATAAAATCCTGAACGATAGATTGAAGTTTGTTACATGACAAATGTTTGCGGGGTATGAATACTTTGATAAAATTCTGCACATTTTTTTGTAAAAATTCCATACTCCAATATATTTCCAGCTCTGGAAATATTCCACACACACTGCATAGAAACCTTGATAAATGCTTAAGTTATGTTTTTTAATACAAGGTTGGGTAATCAAGCATTTATGTAAACAAGGGAGATTATATCATGATTTTATTCCAGGATAACTGTATATGATGGATCATTTATGAACATCGAAAGTGTAGCCAGTGATTCTTATGGTGTGGAGTTCCACCTCTGGATAGGGGAAGGCTGGGTGGCATGATGGAGGAGGCATGATCTGCCTCGTTTCTTTCCTGCTCTGCCAGTGAAACCAAAACCAGCACAGTTATTAACAGGTTAGAATATTCTTTTAATATGATCCAAGAATGACATAAAATACTGAGCTTTTGTGAAAAAGGTTGGGTTTCATTACAGACTAAATTTTATTATTAAAGTTCTAAGAAGACACTTTCATTTTTTTTTCATAAATGGAGGCTAATGGAGATGTCTTCAACATTTTTACTGCTTTGCCAACATACAGTTCTGATTTTAATGCTTGATTTTGAAGGACAAATGGCAGAAAGGTTTTTCTTAAATAACAACGAATCTGACTAGTTTATTTAAAGTCTTATTGAGGTGGAAGCTGGGTATTTTTCAAAACCTAAATAGTTTTAAAATTATTTATTTGTAATGATTAGAGTTTGCAAATCAGTGCATGTTATTAACAGACATGAACAGAATATTTACAAACAGAGAGCAATATAGACTTTGTTTATGCAATGACAAAGAGTGATTTATAATTCTGTTCCACAGATTAAGTGCATCGTTTCTTCATGACCGCACACCACTGCGGATCAAACTCACACCTGACGTGAACAGCGAGTCAATATGTTTGTTCTGGGTGGATTCACAATTCATCAGCTAGCAGCAGCTTGGTCATGTTTGTCGTCACAGCGATACAGGATATACTCACTTCCCAGCAGCATAGACCTCCGCTGTGTCAAACAGATTGATGCCATTTTCATAGGCCAGAGTCATCAGCTGCTCTGCCATCTGTTGAGAAAACAAGGGGTAAGAAACAGACAGGGAACACAGGTGAGGAGGGACAAGCTGATGTGAAGTGTTACAGCTTCCTAATAATTCATCTGCCTTCACAAGACTAAAGATGGCTACAGTGCCTTTTAATAAAGTGCATTATTTGGCTGTTGGCTCTCTCTGGTAGTAGATTTACATAAACAATCGAGTAAAACTGGGTTTGCTGAGCATTCTGGGAAATGAAACTTCACTGTGAGTGTTTTTAATCTCAAGCTTTGACTAGCAGAGGATCCATCTGCACTCACCTCATCTGTTATCTGTCCGCCGAATGTCACCCATGTTCCTGCAGAGGGTGACAGGGAGGCAGGGCCACATCATAGGCACACACACACAAATAAATAGGCCATATATTCTAATACAGCACATAATACAAGAAACAAGTGCTAGCCCCACAAAGTTGAGCTTTGAGTGTTTCGCTGTCTGAAGCAGCAGTTAAACCAGCAGGTGGTGCATCTCAATAAATCTGAATATCTAAAAATGTTTTTTAATAAGAAATGAAAAATAAATGAAAAAGCTTGAACCTAAAATTGAAGTTTGAGCACATTATTCACTTTCTGAAGCGACACCTATTTATTTTTAAAAGGTTCCTTTCTGTGTGTTAAAAAAATAAGAAGGAGAGGGTTTTAGGCCTTGCCCAGAAATCAGTCTTGTGTGCAGCTTTTCAGTTTGTCTCATGATCTCACCTAATCCAAGGCAGGAGACACGCAGGCCCGACTTTCCAAGGTTTCTGCCAAAACAGAGAAATGAATTTACATTAATGCTGAGCTGAGAAGGCAGTGAGGTTTTGTGCCCTAAATGCAGCTTCAAGGAGCGCTGGAAATCATTTTTTTGTTTGTTTTTCATCACAATGACTGGGTAGTCCCATGGTAAGCATGTATGGTAAGTAAATAAGTATTCCTATTTGCTTCTGCGTTCTTTTGGTTTTACTGCACTTGAAGCTTACAGTCGCATGAGCTGAGAAGAACAGGGCTTTGTAAGGATTTGGAATGAACGCACATCTTCTGCCGCACTGACAAATGGTTGAGGAAAAGACAGCAAAGTGCGTGTCGACAGTGGGGACTGTAAATGCGCTATAAAATGTCAAGGAAAATCAGAGGTGGGAAATGGTTCTCAAGCAGGCCCACCATGACATCCAGAGAAATTTCTCTCAGCACCCCAGGATTTCTCAGCCCTCCTGTGACTAAATCCCCGGCAGCAATGTGCAGGTTTGACTGCTCACAACGACGTGCTTCTGAGCCAATCACGGCCCAGACCAACCCTTCTGCTCACATTCACAGCTTGGATTTTTGCAAAACTTTAAAGATTCCTATGAATGTTTTGCTCCCTGTTAACATGCAGGATGTTAGCAGAGTTAATACAAAATAGAAGTAAAACTCCCTTTTAAATAGGTTCAGAAAGGATTCAAGCTGTATTTCCACATCTGATTTAAAAAAAGATCTCAGAAGTGTTGATAAAATATGAAGTTTGTTACTTCTGGTCAACAGTGAGTAAATACAAAAAATGCACCATGAGGGATGATGTAACATGTGCAGGAGTGAAAGCTGGCATGTGGGAGGATAACTAAAATATTCTGTATAAGACTGGCTATATAGAGCAGAGTAGTGAAGGAGACAGAAGTGTGAGCATGTGAATCAGGGCAGATGTTTGTCACTTGACTGCGTATGTTTGAGGAAGCTGAACTGTAACATGGTCTAAAAACAGTGAAAAACATTTCAACATTTGAACAGCATCACAATAAAAGACTCGCATTCATGTTGGAATTAAACCCAAGCAATCATTGAAGTGAAGACTGAAAATGTACAGAAATGTGAAAATAATTCAAAGGCCAAATCAATGAGCTTCACTGGAGAGAGTTTTCAGACCAATTAAGGCAATTCTTTTCTGCAGCAAATCTCCACCAATAGTTTGGCAAACGACTTGTCTCTCATACTTCAAAAACTGTTTGGAAAAATAAACCAATAATGTTAAATTTTCAGCCTTGTAATTGTTGTGTGCTAAACAGAGACCTCCCCAACATGAGCATGTCAAATGTGCAGCATAATCACTTGTCAGGTTATGATGGCACTTTCTGCAGCAGACTGGCTACAGCTGTTCAACAGGGCAGGTCACCAAGTGTTTAAACTTGGTCCAAAAATCAATACATTTTGTGACTACAAAAAAAATGTTGAAGTTACAAAGCAGCTGTTACGGTGTAAAGGAGTTCAGAGCACAGGAATTACATATCTGTGAGTAAATGTATGTTGAAATTACAGTATTTTAAGCGTGTAAATATTAGCATTTGCGCGTTGATTGTAATATTATGGTACCGATGCTAATCATTAGTAATGAAGACTAGCATAGAATTAAGCTATCAGGCTTGGTGTTAACCTTTTGTAGCACTAATGTAAATATGCTAGCTATGTTTTCATAGTTTTACAGCAATATATTGCAACAAGTGGTAGTGCACGCATGCATGTTTAATCTAAAACATTCTTATTTTGCACTTTCTCTGCTATGAAACAGTTTATCAGCAATACTGAGCAAAAACATTCTGGGAGGGCAGAATAACACCCTTAGTTGTCTGTGTTTATATGATTTGGCAAATATAGTTCTGTATTTTGTTAAGCAATAATGAAACTAGGAGTCAAATTTCTATCAATGAAATAATTTGTATTGTTAAATATTAATTGCCCTAAACACCTACTGTTATCACGGTACATAAAGGTTTGGAAAAAGTAATGGTTTAGCTGATAGCTAAAATCTTTCATCATACCCTTCCTACAGTCCCCCTGATCCACTTGAAGGTTCCTATCTTTCTCTAATTTGTCTGTTTGTAAATATTTCCAGTCACAAAAAGCATAGCATGAAAGCTAAGAAACACAACCAATCACTCCTGTTAAGGTAATATTAATAAAATAATTTGAAACTATAATTGGTAGGCTATGAGTGGTATATCTGCTAAGCAGCCGACAGAGGGATGGATACTTGAGCAGATAGCCAGACAAATTAATCCACTCATGCCCACTTCTTCTTCTTGTGTTACTTTACGCAGAGCATAACAGCAAAAAGGGATAATATTCTGCTCAATAAGCACATAAACAACAAATATCTAGTGGCTTTCCTTTATTTTTATAAGCACCAAAATCAAAACAACAATACATAAATGTCATAGGCAACATTGTAATAAATGTACTGAAAAATGTGTTGTACTATTTTAAGATAGGTGGGAATAACAAAATAGAAGCAATTAGATCATGTTTTATAATAGATATTTAAAGTTTTGAGAATCTCATTCTGGCAAAGTCCTACTTTCAGGATTTCTGCATTCATTCATATTTTTTGTTTTCTAAAACAAGATGTGTCAGAAAAGCATATCATAGCAAGCATTAAAGAAATAAGGCAATATTCAGTTAATAATGATGAGGTTTGTACAACTTAAAAATAAGCTGACTCCAGCTGCTTTTTATAACAAGACTTACATACTGTTATTTGCCTTTAAAAGGTACTGGGTTAGTTTCACAGACATATCACCACACAAACGAAATTCAAAGTAAAGAAGTAGCTAAAAATTTTAGAGAAGCGTTTTGGCTTGAGGTGTAATAGAGAAATCTGTCAATAATGATTCAACTTCCTTTTAACTGGCTGTAAAAACTGTCAAATTTCCAAAGCACTCCAGTATTTTTAAGGAACGTTAGCGATGTGACAATCAATTGGCCAGTGATCAAAACTGGCCAATTTTCCATTGATTAGCTCCTACCAGTGATCAGCAGGTCAAAACTAAAACAAACAACAAAAAAGATTTCCTTTCTAAGTCACACATGTTTAATGCATAAATAAGATCTGTTTTCCGATTTCTCATTTTTAAATTGGATTCAAAACTACTACCTCAATTAAGAAACCTGCATGCATAATTTAATTAAAGCACTTTAAAGAAATGAGTTTCTGTGTGTTATCGTCCTTAAAAAGAAACCAACTGAAGTGAAATCAGCAGGTCAACTGGAGTAAACCAGAATTTAGTATCAGCTGTACTCTTTCAGATCTCTCAGCCTCAGCTGAATCAATGTTGCTGAACCTGTCACTGATTCACAAGCAGTGTGATGAAATGAATTGTACATTGTGCCTGGCTGCATTTATAGTGTCATCATTTATCTGTTTGTTTTGGCTTATGACAATAGCAGATTTTACTGCTGCAGGATCAAAGTTTCATCAAAAAAGAAAAAGAAATGATGTACAAAAGCAGCATTTAAGGGCTTCAAGAACCGTCTAATAAAGACACTGTACTAGAGTACACAGTTCTGCCCTTGTTCCCATGTTAAGGATGTCCCTACATTGTTCTCTTGGATACGTGATTAGGATGGTCTTGGATACTGCTTCGTATTGCTCCAGTGGCCCTCTGCCACGGCCTGTGAGAAGGTGGGGTCAGGTTCCAGCGGAGGCTTCGCAGAGAGGAACCCTGACAGTAAAGTCATCCCTCTCTTCTCAACAAGAGGGAGACTGATTACAAAGATATACCATGTTATCATTCAGACCAATTTGTTGGAAACCCTGAAGAAAGAATTTAATTAATGATTAAATCTTGAATTATGGATATGTTTCAAACTAGAGTTAGGGGTTAACTGTTCAAAAGGGAACAATCATGTGGTAGTTTGGTATAATTATGTGCACCAAACTGAAAATGAAAAAAATGCAGTAAAGGCAAGATCTGTTTGAGGAACTCAGTGTTGCAGTCCTAAGTTTTGACATGATTATCTAAACATTTTCTATCTTCAAGCAGTTCCATGTTCCTGTGAGCACAGTTGCCACTATTATCAAAAAATATTTAATGGGACTGTAGCCAACCTACCAAGATGAGGAAATAAGTAACCTCAGGTAGTTCAGATGGAGAGAGTGGACAACAGAAAGAGGCAAGGATACCATCCAAAACCATTCAAGCTGAACTCGAAGGTCAAGATACCTTCAAATTAGAGAGATAAGATTGGAGCTACTTACCCTGGGACCGTCTGCTGGTCAGAACTCATTACCCTCTGAATTACAGCAGATTGAAGGCTCACTAGTAACACATCAGCACATAGAGACTGATGGACCATTGACTGTTCTTTAGGTTCTGTAGGGCAATGGTTGATTTAAAATAAAGGCAAATATTGGCTTAGTTTGTGGGCTGGCTGATATATTTGGCTACCTCTAAAATCAATATTAGCACCTGTCACAACACTCGTGACTTACAGTTACCGACTAATATTAGGAAATGACATCAATGATATTATCTACGATTTGTATATCAAACTAAGCCGGACACAATGCTGAAATAAAACCATAAATCACAACTCTGCATAAACCTGATTGGTAATGACTAGACCAATCGGTTATCTGATCATTCTAAATGTACAAACTCTGGTATAGATCAGTTAATTCAGTACATGTTCCACAGAAAAATATAGGGTGATGACTACACTTTTGTATGAAGCATAGATTTGCAGCTCTACAAATTAAAGTGTGTACTAGAGAGAGCTGAAGGCTAGAAGTCGTGTAGCTTGAGTGTTACAGAAGCTGTGCGATCGTCAGGATGACAAACGAGCAAGCTAGGTAACCATGTCGGAACACGGGGAGAAATATGTTCCCCAATAACTAACAGAAATATAATACAACCTCACCTGTGGCCCCAACCTAAAAAGTACCCCCTCTGAAATGATTGCACTTCCATTCAACTTAATAAAACATCTGTTTCACTTGGAAGGAGGGTGGTATGAAAAAACTGAAAAATATTTGGCAATATTAGAAAATTGACCTCTCGCATGGAGAATTACTATTAGATACAATATCTGTGAATAAATTAAAATGTTAAAATGTCATCATTATTTTATCCTCTTTTAATTTAAAAAGCATGCTGCATGGCTGGCCCTTATTGTAAAAGCTACCCAACTGGTACAAAACATGCATATTGAAATTTTTCTTGTGCCAATCTTCAGCTTTCTATGTTGAGGTTTTAATTATATCTCCCGGTTGGGTGACCTTCTTTTGTAGCTGTGGACAAAAAGACTTTGTTCTTCATCAGATCAAAGCCCAAGATGGATTTGTGAGAAGTAGTAAGGAGATTTTTACTGGTGTTGAATTGAGAGGAATAATTTGACATTTTTGGAAATATGCTAATCTACATATGAATGGAGACCTAGACTGATACCTCTCTGTATCTGTACGCTGTAGAGGAAGCTACTGAAAAGCAAACAAAAAGATAAGCCAAGCACCAAGCCCGGAAACAAGCCAAAAACGAGAAATCTGGTTTTTGGCAAACATTGGACATTATTTGCAACCCCTTAATAACTAACTAACTGTAAAACTAACTCTAAAGTTAGGAATATCCAAGCTTTATCCTTCAGTGTGACATTTGGACAGTTTGATGTTTTCTAAACGGGTGGTGAAAAGTATTTGCTGCATGAGTAGTCAGTGTGTTATCAGCAGCAGACAGTGGTCAGAGCGCTGTCAGTCTGGAGAATAAGGAAGAATTTCAAGTGGAGAAAAAAGCTCATCACCACCAAGGATGGGAGCAAAAGATCAACTAAAGTATTACACAACCCAAACCTCCACAGTTACGAAAAGGTTAGATCAATTCTTTGTTTTTAACACATTGTCACAGACAGTAGCTTACTTTTTGCCAGTTTGTTCACTAAGGAATGTGTTGCTATGTGTCACTAGCTGCATGCTGGGTACACAACATGTTCTGCCACTAATCAGCTGTGGCTGAAATTTCACATGGTCTATTCCCCTAATGCCAGTGGAAATTAGGAAAAGAAAAACTCTTCTTTCAGTAGCCCCCTCTAGGGGTTGTCAAAGCAGGCCTTGATCTTAATTTATCCCTAGCATCCTCCTCTGTAACACAATCCTTCTTGCAAATATATCTTTGTTCCATCCATAAACCTTCTCTGTGGTCTTCATCTTTTCCGATATATTTCCTGTGCCTAAGTTCCTCTAATATGTGCATTATGTACATGTTCGGCTCCGCCATCTTGACTTTTTGGTAATGCCAAAAAAATCAAGAAGGTAAATTTTATGTTGGTGTGTACTCACTTTTGTTGTCAGTGGTTTAGACATCAATGGCTGTGTGTTGAGTTATTTTGAAGGGACAGCAAATTTACACCTTTACACGAGATGTACCACTGAGTACTTTACATTGTATCAAAGTGTCATGTTTCCTGTGTTGTCCCCTGACAAGATATAATAAAATATTGACAAACATGTGAGGGGTGTACCTTGGTAAAACTGTGGCTCAGATGGGTTGCCGACTCGAACCCCCGCTCTGTCCATCTGAGTCGTGTCCTTGGGCAAGACACTTCACCAGCCTTGTCTGCTGATGGTGGTCAGAGGGTCCGGTGGCTGATTATTGTAGTGTAATGCGCATTTACAACATTTCACATTACCACAGACACAATTGCAAACACTGTGGCTTCCTCCCCGACATGTTGGGCTCTGAGGGGGTCTGTTCTGCTTGGTGCTTAGCTGTCTTCCTGCCGGGGCTTGGTGCCAGCCCCAGGGCCGCCGGGGGGACCAGGTCCCAGGCTTAACCTCTGCAGTGGGTGATGGCAGTGAGGCTGGGTTAGGTATCTCACCCTGTGCCTCTTTGGCCTGTGGGCTGCTGCTCCCCTGCTTCCCTGCCTCTGTGCGGGAAGTATGGCTGCCCCAGTCTGTCTGCCCCGGGCTGCTGCGCGTTACCGGGGCAGAGTCAAAATGTCCTTTGGTTCTCTTGGGTGCTGATTGTTGCAGGCTTTCTACTGTTCTCGCCACTCTAACAACTGTACACCTCCAGGTGACAAACTCACTCACATGTACTCACTCAACTTAATTTAATAAAGTTAATCTCGCAATTAGAATTATGTCTTCAGATATTCTTTCTGTTGAGCAAAACTGCCCTGGCACATGTAGGCAATTGGCTTCTCTACATTGTATGCTGGAAATGCCACAACAGGACAAAAGAAAAATAAACTAAAGACACATGCAATTGGCTGGGTTTCCTTAGACAAAAAGCTTTTACAAACTGGCATAATAAACTGAACTTTACTGTATTATTTAATAACTAAGATAAAATTTAAATGGATGTAATTGACTTCCCGGAGATGACATTTGTTGTCAATTGGTGCTATCTAAACAGATTTTAGTTTGTGCAGTTCGTTTGCCTTGTTTTTAACTTTTTAACTTTAGGACTGTATCATTATAATGTACACAATGCATTCATCTCTCCTATCTAAGAGCAGCCTGAGAAGATTTCAAATGTGATATAATTTGGTGGAGACAAACAGCTTCATACCAACAGAAGCAGACTGAGAGAGGAGCCGCTGGTATTAAAGGATTTTATGACAGCTGTCAGTGACAGTTTGAATTGTTTTTTTAACTCATTAGCAGATTGGAGACTTGGAGGTTTTTTTGTGGCTTAATTTGTTTTTAGACTTTTTTTTTTAAAAGAGACACTTTTTAGTTATACTTGAATGTTGTCGAGTAACAAAACAGGAACCCTTAAAAGTGAACAAATTGCTGTTTTGATAAACAAGACTATTGTTAAACTCACTATTAGTGCCATAAATACAGGTTAACACTCTTCAACATACCCCATTACTATTTGTAGTGTTTTCAATGAATATGTTACTCAGAATAAATGCAGCCTGCCTTTACCCCTTATTTGTTATATCTCTGTCATTCGTGAGCTCTCCTTCTGTATGTTTCAGAACCAATTAAAAGGTGCTGTGATTAAATTCAAAACACATCCAAAAGATAAAAAATCAACTAAAAACACAAAGTCTAAATATCAAAAATGTGGATATTTACATGGAACATGTTAGCTCTATTTTTTGGCAAACACACCTCCAGCATTTCAGAAAATTAACTATTGCTTATCTTCATTTGAGTTAAACCCAATATTATAACCTTAAGACTTGTTTTAATGATTCATGTGTGGCTGAGTTACTAATAACACCCTCTCACTCTGAATGTGTGTTAATTTCTGACAGACAGTTCCTCTGTGTAGGGCTTTAATTGCTTAGATAAATGCTCAGACCTGATTAGAATTTACTTCTCCATTTATAATCATCACATAAAATGGCCCCATGTGCAAATAACCGAGGCACTGAAAGGGATAACAGCAGAGCCTGGAAGAGGAGAAGAAGGCAAAGAAACTCAAGAGTCTTTCTCGGTAGGCATTATTTTCCATTATACTGTCACACAGTATAAACAGTTAGCTGCAGAGCTGCATATGTTTACGCTGGAAACTGTTCTGCAGTTGTTTGTTGGGCATTGAAGCTACATTTTACAAATACTGGCCTATTAATTATTTTATTTAACATACAATGGAAAAGACAGCACGAAACGGTTAAAAAGATCTGCAGAAATAAACATTAAGGAAGCTTTACTGATTCAACGTACAGCATTAGTTCCCTCACTTCCTTGTTTAAATGTTTATCCTAAACATTTATTAGTGCATATTTAATATGTTATAAACAAGTACCCTGAGAAAGTACGCCTGATTCAGGACGTTTGAGGGGATAAGAGACAAAATAAAGAAATAATAACCAAATGAACGAAGAGATTTTGATACAGCCTTATATGAAAACTAAAATACTTTAGATGTTTTTACAGGAAAGCTAAAACTCTCCAAAGGGCTTCTAAGCCTGTTGCTGATAAAAATGAGCCGGACACTCTGTCAGTTCAGAGCAAACTGGTGCCATGTGCCTAATAAAGATAATGTTAAGATTAAACAGACATAACACACATGACTGAGCATGATATTGTGTCTGCCCTGCTGCTTTACCACAGCCTCATCTCACTTTGTTCTGGTTTCTTCCCCCCTTCAATCACTGCCTTGCACATTATGTAACACAAAGCCCAGGTTGGTCCCAGGCGCGAGCTAATGCAGAATAAAAACTTTTTATTCAATACACAGAGAGTGATATATTTCAGATGTTTACTTCTTGTAATTGTTTACTATGACGGCTTACAGCTAATGAAAACCCAAAAATAAATTTCAAAAAAATGTAAATATTACATACAACCAATCGCAAAAGTACTTTTAATCCCGAAATGCTACGTTATGGCAGAACACAGTCATGGGGATCGCTGCAAGTTGTTCGGCAGTTTGTCACCAACACCCTCCAAAAGAAGGGTACGAGAGATTTGGAGAGATTTGGAGAGATTCATAAGCTGTGGACATCAGCTGGAGTCAAAGCGTCAAAAGTCACTAAACAGACTCATTCAAGACATGGGCTGTATACCTAAACCTCAGAGAATCTAAGCAGTATTTTCCACAGGAAGATGAGAGACACCAGAGCCAGCAATGTAAATGAGCTGAAGGCCGCTGTTAAAGTGATCTGGGCTTCTTTAACACCTCAGCAGAGCCTGATCGCCTCCATGCCACGCTGCATTGATGGAGTAATTCATGCAAAGTATTCCCGAGCAAGTATTGAGTACACGTACTTTGTCATACTTTTCAAAAGGTTGACATTTCAGTATTAAAATCATTTTTTAATTGTTCTCATGTAATACTATAGTTTTCAGAGAAACTGAAATTAGTATTTTCATTAACTGTAAGGCATAATAATCAAAACTAACCAAAATAAACTTTCTGTTTAATCAATTTATGAGTTTCAACTTGTTTTTGAATTGAATCACTGAAATAAATCAACTTTTCAATTGTACTGTAATTTATTGAGATAAGCCTGTAATCTGACCAGATTTGCATTGAATCAAGAACTGGTTCTATTTGACAGCAGAATTAATAATTGGAAACTATTTCTAGAGCTTTAATGAAACATGCAGAGAGAGAGATTAGAGCAACACACACATGCAAACAGAGGCTCTAATTAAACTTTATCAGCGAGGCGAGAAAAGAACAGCTGTCTTTTTTTCCTCCTTCAGCATAACACAAGTGTGTATCTCACATGGCTATAGACACAAAGGCAACATATTTCATTTTTCTCCTCCCAACACAAACAAAACCTTGCAGTGATGCGTGCAACACAAGCCTACGTTATTTAAATTATTTGTCAGTTTCTCATAACGCATGCAGGGAAAATAAAGATGGCAAATGCGTGCATGTTAAAGATGGTACCTAAGTATTTCTGTGACCTTAACTCCTTGCTTTGAGTCCACAAATTGACCTTAGAGAAGATAGTGTGTCTGTGCGTTCTGGTCTACTTCCACGGTCTGCTTGTGATTCATATTTTAAGGGGAGGGGGCACGCGGTGGAAAGCTGGCTCCCGGAGGATGAGAGCCCTCAGATTGCAGGAAAAATGTCCCAGCATGCACCCACACTCATGACGCCCTACATCTCACACACCCACAGCTTCTGTCAGCGGAGCCTGAGCGATTATGCTTTTGTGTAACAATAAATAAAGGCACTGTTCTTAAAAATTCCCAAACAAACACAAATGTGATACAGACTGAGCTCCATCACCTTGTCTTCAGCTCTCCTTTGGCAGCCAGAAACATTGAAGCTGCGCAGCTCTAATTAATGCCACTTTGTTTTCTAGTTATTTCTGCCATCTGTTTTCTCAAGCGACTTCAAGGTGCACTAAACAATGATAACCACTGAGGACTTTTTTATGCTTTTATGCTAAAATGATAAAGGCTAACTCCAAGCAACTGAGCAGTAGGATTTAAATGCCATCCGCTTCCACAAGACCTCCGGAGGCCATCTACTGTGGCTGGGGCTCCATGTCAACTGAAAGTGGACCTCCTGAGATGAGGAATGTTGAGGCGACTTGCAGATTTACACCAAGACAGGTGGTATGACTTATCAGGCCTCCAGTAAACAAGCGACTGTGACAGAGCAGAAGTGTTTTATAGCTAATAGCGTCTTTGTTGAGGAAAACTGCTTTTCTGGAAACTACAGCAAAAACTGAAAACGCTTGGGAAGCAAGATTTTCTTGTGAGATGTGCTGATGAGCTTGGTACCTGTAATAAAGGATTAGAAATCAGGTGCTGGTCATTTTGCCCCTACACTATTTGATATCTTTGCAGTTTTGGTCATTTTGTAACCTCCATTACACCCCTACCCAATGTCGACCTGCCAGAGGGGCGTCGTCTACATACTTTGAACACCAATTTCTATGAGCTGCTGCAAGAGAATGTGGTTTTGTTAATTCAATAAAAGATACCTACAATCTAGGTAACCTTGAGTTATTTGGGGTAAATGAAGGGTTATAATTTCTTATTGCATAACAGAAAAAATGAAAATCAGAACTAGAAAAATAGAAAAAGGGTGTGATACATGTTTATCAGATAATCAACATATTATACTTGAGATTTGAGCACTTTTATGACTACTTAAAGTTAAGCTCGAAATAATTAATAATACTGGCAGATTTTGATTTAAAGTAATCTTTTAATTTTACCAACATGTTTCTTCTAACTGGAAAAAAAACCTTTAGTGAAGACCCAGACAGAGGCCTGACTCTGATCCTTTACTTTGTCAAAAGGACCATAATGTCCCTGAGAACAACAATGCGTTGTAGTATGACCTGCTTCACTGGACCATGCTGCTTAGTTGCTGTCTTCTTTGTTTCTCACTTATTCAGTGATATTATTGAGTCATAATTGCTTCATTCATGCGGGTATAACATGCTCTGTGTGAATATTATCGATAACACAGAAAAACAGCTACAGTGGTTTTGTATAGCTAATTAGCCATATTCTACATATTCTCACATTGAGCTCTGCAGATGGATCGAACATACCTCAGCATACATAATTAATGTGATTTCCTTCCAGTTTGGTTCATCGAGTTCAGCATTTCTACAGGTCAGTATCTCTTGAATCACATGTACAATTTACAGATAAATGGGTAAGGGAGCTCCAAGTTATCAAGCACTTGTTACTCTATTCATATTAATTTGGGTTCCACACTATCCTTCTCACTGAGCCCAACGAGAGGCAATAATGTGCTGGTTTGCCAACTGACTATTTAAAAAGGAAAAGAACTTGTGATACAGTTTAATGGCTCTTTTCCATTAGTATCTGCTCGGCTCAACCCAACTTGGCTCTACTCTGCTCTATAGTGTTCGGATCATTTTCCATAACAATGGAGTACCATCTCAATTCTGGTGGGGTTGTCATAGCAAGATTGCTCGAAAAGTAATGTGAGGTAATTTGTATGCGACAATCCACTGTCTAGCTCCCTCTTTATTTTCTCATCAGCCACCAAGCTCCAAAATGTCAGCACCTCGTCGTTGGACCACGGTTTTGAATTCCATTTTGCCACTTTCCTTAACGCTCAGAAAACGGTCAGTCGCAGCTATGACTGGTGGGTTTTAAATGATGGGTTTCATTCTTGTACTGGAGTTGCTCTTGTGATTCCCTGTGGGACCCCATCTCCTAAATAATCAGTGACCGACAGTATTCTGACTTTGTTTTCAGCTTTACTCTGCTTACTCGGAACCCCGGCCCTATTCGAGACTCTTATTTTGAAGTTTAAAGGAAGGGGTTCTTGAGTTTTTGGCCTTTTGTGTTGACAGAGTCACCAAACAAAGAAGTCGTCAAGCGGGCCGACAGCCCCCCGTTACAAAAACATTGTTTGTGTGCCAGCATTTCTACTCTAAACATAGAACAAATGGTGACAGTGTAACAGTCAAGATGAAAACGATTTGTAAGTCGATAATAATGCTACTTAATTATTATGTTCAAACACCTCCAACATGCAGCATTTTACAGACTATACTCTGGAGTCTTGTTTCCATTCCCAGTTGTTAACTACAGCAGTTTAAGGTGAATCCTTCAAACTTTTGTCTGTGCAAAGCACAAATATGGCAGCCCAGCTGGAATTCGATACACGCTCCGGCTCCTGTAACTCAGCGGGACTCTGGAAATTTGCTGCATCTTAGCAAATAAAACTCTTCCCATCAGCAGGGTTTGGCTGAACGAAAGAAGAGCTAATACCAAACTGAACCGCCTCACCTGTACTGGTCGCCCAATCTCACAGACATTCTCTCACAAAGACTGCTTTACATAACACAAGTCATTTAGTGTGCATCATTAATTTAGTCCAGAATGAAGGCATTTAATCATTCCTTGGAAGAGGTGACAATTCACAGTCAAGCTTGGTGATTTTACCCAGTCGTATCAGTCAGAAGCAGAGTCCCATTAAAGAATGACTAGCAGCCCAATGAAGCTGCTGCAATTCCTCCGTGCCTTGAAAAGACGTTCACTTTGATGATTTCAGTGGCCTTGCTGAGTAAGGTCACTCCCATACTAACCTGAAAGCAAGCTGCAGACAGCCCAAATTCAAGGCTGCCATTCAAGGAGATGGCGAGGACTTTATGCAAATGAGTCTGATCTGAATTTCACAGCGATCGTGCAGAGGGGATAATCACAGAAAGTTTTTGGCGGGTGGATAATACAGCTTTACAGTATTCTTTTGGGGCACAGTTATAAAACCACAAACCTCTTCAGCTGTCTAAATAGAGAAATGAGAAATCTCCTCTCCTTTTAGCAAAGGAGGGCACAAAAATCGTAAAGATGAAAAGAGAAATGGACGCCCATGTTAAAGGGCTTGGAAGCTTCAACTCTAAGAGGCACGTTTGAGAGATCACTTCAGCTTACTGTACTTCCACTTGAGCACTGTGCACACACCAGCAATAACCTTAGAAATCTCCCCTTCCATTCATTCCAGTTTCTTCCAAACAAAACCCCAAACACTGTGCCCTGCTCTCTGTGCAGGAACATGTTGGGCTTCCTACTGCATCTAGGCGCGCATTACCTTCGGTTTACATCAGATACGAGCCGAGTTCCCAAGCGCACATCCCGTCGTGCACTTCATAACACACTGCAAGAGCATTAGAACACAAAAAGCCGCTGGCCCCTGAGCTGCAAATGATCTTTCTCATTCAATATCATTAGGCTCAATGGTGACAGTGTGACAACACGAGGAAGCTGCCGGAGGCAAATCACATGCAAAAGATTGTGATGTGGCTGCAGACACAAATCAACCCTCAGACCAACCCTCACATTATTCATTTTCATGTGATTTCATGAGGCACAAAAATTACACCTAATGTGAAAAGTGGTTTACAAATATACACAAAAATCCCATCCAGATATTTGTAGTAAAAGATTTAACTAGAACTGATTAAGTTTCTTCGTTACTTATTCATACAATTGTACTTTAGATTTAATACTCAAAACCAAATATCTGTATGACATATATTAACATATATGACGTTTTAGTTAGCATGAAAAATTGGATGGTGACCCAAATCTGGCAATTTTCAGCTTGATTTGCTCATACCAGTGACTGGCTGTTTGGTTCAGTGAATGAACCATATCTAAGAGCTTCTAGGTTTCTGTAACAATACTCCAGTGTAGATACTGTGGTTACTGAGTGAAGAACACTTAAAGTTATCTACTTTCAGTATCAGTAAGATGATTCAACTGAAATTAAATAAAGCTCAAAGAAGCAAGAAGCTATGAAAAAGTTTCTATAACATGTTGAGACATGTCAGCGGTTTATTCTGGCTGAGAAAGACAGAGAGAGCAAGATTTTCAGCACAAACCAGAAAGGTTGAACATATTAGGTTGCTGTTTTATTTTTTAAAGTATCAAAAGGACTGTCATAGAACATGCGTGATATGGAAACATTAGCACACTACTGTTTCAGTTATGCCAGCTGCGCTAACCACACTAATCACTAAGAAACATGCCTAAGACAAGGGCTGCCTCATATATTGCAGTTTACACAATTTAAATATATATTAAATGATTGTATAAATAACCATGCATTCAGGTTTTCTATGTCAGTGAAAGATTTGTTTTTAATGCAGCAGGAAATGTCTTTAGAAAGGCATTAAGATGTTCTGGTAAAACGATTATGAAACTACAGCAAATTATCCTTGTCAAAACAGCGAAAGCCAGCAACTACAACCTCTTGAGTAAAACTATGTTGTGGAGATGAAAATAATGAAGCACATTTTTCTCAGTAGCCACATAAACTACTGACATTAACATAATAACACAATTTGTAAATTTTTCGCAAATCATATCTTCATCCCGACACTCACCGATAATTGCATGTTTGTCTAACACCCTGCAGTCCAACTAACGACGGTTTGCAATCTCAACATTGCAATCCTTATTTTTTAAAACAGGAAAACCCCGTTTGACAGCGACTCCGTCTCACACAGCGCTATGAGGTTGCCCTTGCTGCTAATACAAATAATTCATATTATTAATGCGGTTAATCCATTTTTTGTATAGTTGTTAAAGAGAAACTGTAATTGACTAAAATTTAGTATAATCAGGTTCCCAGCTTTACAAAAGGTGCTGACTGGAAGTCGGCCATATAACTCTAATCAGTCTAGTGATTTTTACTTAAAATAGAGAAGATAAATATATCAGCGAACAAAATTGAGCTTTGATTGCACTTTGTCAGTTGTTTTTTTTTTTTCCAGACATTAGCTTGAATGGAGGGAAAACACAAAAAACTACACATGGGTTAGAAAAGAAGGAAAAATGTGCTGCAATGCTGATACAGCATCACTGCCCAGGTTGTTACAAACCACAGAGAACTGTAACACAACAACGCTCAGTTTCTGGCTCCCTACTAGTGCTCGGTCGCACACTCACTCACTCAGTGCTTAAAGTGTGCATTTCAAGAGATCTTCCTTCTTATTTATCTCTTCCTCTTGCAGCATTTGCGTAATAGCCGAGCTAATTTCAATAATTCACCATGCAAATGGAAGACATTTGCAAATTTGATATAAAATGTATTTGTGCAATGAATAAATGCCAAAATAGCTAAAGCACGAACTGTTACATTAAATTCTTTCAGCCTTCCTTTCCCTGCACACAAAGAGGCTTAGTACCTGACAGAAATAAAGTCAAAACCTAATCAAAATAGGGGCAACAGAACTGTAAATATACTAGAGATGAACCAAAATGGATTTTCTTGGTCAATACTGATTGTCTTTTCCCTTTAGTACCCTGAATCTGACCTGTCAATTCCAATTTTGGACTTGTTTTTATTTCTTCTAAGCACTTCACATAAAACAGAAAAATATGTGCTACGGGTTTTTTGATAGAGGTGGCGATTTTAAATCCAAGAAAAACTAAAAGGAATTACAGATTATTCCCATTTATGAATCAATTTTATTTTATTTTATTTTTTTTTCCCTGTTGGATGATACATTTAAATACCAAAAATGTCCTCAGTGGAGTCATTTTGATGCATTTAATGCATCGAAAAAAATACAGGAAAAAAACTGATTTTTCTGTATTTAAGTCTGCTGGTCACTAGTCAGATACCATCCAGGGAAAATTGGGTAATTAAATGAAGCATCTATAAAATATATATTCATTGACTGAAGAGTAAGGGGCTATAATAAACTAAATACCATACTTAAAAGCAAATTAATGGGCAACGGTTTAATTAAAGTCATTTTCAAACAGGCAGAGATTATAATTTTGACACTGGAGGGTTATGAAGATTAACAAGGGTGGTAAACTGCAAACATGTGTATAATATTTATTATCAGAAAGATTTGCAAAAGGCAGTTTGATTTTTGAATATCTTCAGACATGCCTACCTATACTTCATGCCAGTCTTCACACTTTGCTCGCTGGAGGAGGGCACGCTCTGAACAGAGAGCTGCCCAAGACTGCGTGCCACCATCGCCACCGCTCTGAACTTGCTGCGGGTGCCTGTGCTGGGGCTGTTGGCATTCTGACGGTTTAGCCGGTCCTCCGTGTTGCGGCTCACCCCCCCACGGTGATCCGTGCACACTAATGACACCTGCATCCTGGCTTCTGGCCGACGGTCCCGATTAAAGTCTTCTCTAATTAAATTCTCCTCTGAATAAATGAGATAAGAAAAACTCCCCCAGGGCGGAAAGTCTGAGAATCTTTCCAAGAGTGTTCAGTCTGAAAGATGCTCTGAATCGAGCAAAACACTGAGAGTCTGTAAGAATCCCTCCCTGGTTGTTGTGCGCAAAGAGTGATGGATCATTGATCAGGGGAAAATCCTGTCCAAACCCAGGGACTACATTGTTGCTTCTCCTTCTTAGCTGGGGTCAAACAAAACCGCAATCACTGCGGGATTTAGAGACAAGAAGTCCAAGTAAATGTGAAAAACAAAAATCAAAAGAGTTGTACAAAATTATGTTTATTCTTGATTCAATCAACCGTCTTCCCGTTTTCATCTGAAGATGAAGGAAAAGAGTAAAAGTCCTGCAGTTTCTTTTAAAAAAACTGAGCAGACACCTCTTGCAGCCAAGCTTTAAGAGTGGCAATGAATAGATCCACACAAAGAAATGGAGAGAATAAAACACGCCACACAGTTCCAGCAGCAGGTTTTCATCCCTCACTCCAAGTCCACCTTCACAGCTACGCCGACTGATGGAAATTCCTCTGACTACAGGTGCAAGTCACTAAAAAAGGGCAGGATTCATTTTCCTGCTTTTACTGTTGCCCGGATTAGACTTACATCTGTGTGCCTTGTGCTCAGCATAAAACAGCACGGAGAGCGCAGGCGAGGGATAAGAGGAGAGGGGGGGAGCAAGGGATGGAATACGGTGGGAGGGCTATGTGGATGAATATTTAGAGAGCCACAGCAGCGTCAGGGCACGGCAACGAAGTCCTGCGTGCTCACAGCACGTCTCCCAGAAGAGGTAGTGCATTTCTGCAACCGTGTTTGTCCGTCTGTTGCCCTGCAGTGTAGTTTCATTCAGTTTATTGTGTCTGGAGAAAAAGAGGGAGGCTGAGTGCTCCGTGGTCGGGACTTTGCACTAGCCCTTGGCCCCAGAGACGGGGACTCTCACATGGGTTTGTTCAACGGCCCGTGAAACAAATATTATGCAACTTTTGTCTGTGACAAAATGAAGACAGAGGGACATGTCTGAGATTATGCTCCTGTTTTTATGGGTATAAAATTAATTTCATGTGTTCATGTATTCTGTCTGATCAGAAATGAAATAAATAGGGTGATAAAATAAAGCTCCTGAAGCTAATCAGATGTCATCTATGATTAAAAATTAATTTTATAATAAATTACCCATGTTAGATGAAAATTACAATAGATGAGTCTCACAGTAACAGTAATACAATACCAAAGCTAATCTAAACAGGCCTGCTAGTCTGCCAAGGAGATAATTAAAAGTGATGGCATCAGGAGCAGACATGTACCGTTAACTGAGCTCCATCAAGGGAAGAGAGCAAAAGGGAGGTTGCCACCTATTTTGGAGGCATGACCTTTTGGTCCCCTGGGCTTAAATAGAACCCAGAAGGAAAAAACGTGATTTAATTGAACCGAAATCGGATTTGTCTTAGATGCTGTGTACCAAAGGTGGAGAAGAAAAGCCTGAAAACTGTCTGAGGGCTCTGAATCCTTCAAAAGATCCTTTTTAAAGCTTACCAAACAGAAGAAAATTATTTCCAAAGGCTTATTACGTGGGAAACATATTTCACACACCTACCAAATGTTAAACATACCGCAAACATATATCATTAGTAAATGTTTCATTTTGTGCTGAACCAGCCTCTCACATTAGGTGGCAGTATTTATTTTGATAGAGTTGAAAAACTTTTATTGTCTCTACATGCTCATCCGGGAGGAGTGAATGCTGCAAGTCACTGACTGGATGCAATCTGCTGGGTTTCCTTAGATAGAAAAACTTTTTTTTTCCAATTTTTAATAAAAAAACGAATCTGACTGAACTGTTCAATGATTAAGATTAATTGGAATGTATGTACCTGACTTTTGTGAAGTGCCTTGAGACGACATATGTTGTGAATTGGCGCTATATAAATAAACTGAATTGAATTGAAATTATTTTTAATTTTTTGCTTCTAGTGTCTCAGTAAAATTAAAAATTTCCCAGAGACTCGTGCAAATCCTTAATAAAGAAAGTAGGAATCAACTACAGACCAAAGCAATGGTCATGACCACATCAGCTGACAGACAAAACTGATTCAAGCTGCCTTCAGATTAGTATGTTCAGATGTGGAGCTAATTTATTTGTTGAAAAGTGTATCCCAAAACACAGATTTTTACATACAGAACAAAAATTGAGCCATGTGATATCAACTGCCACTCTACTGCAGGATGATAACGCTAAACTATGAAACTCAGAAAAAAGTTTATCGTCTTTATGAAGAAAAAGAGTTGCAGCATTTCGCCTCAAAGGCAAATTACACACATATCTGTTTGTCAGGATGCATTTTTGATAAGGCATGCCTCTCCCCCCACTTTAAAATGAATATAAACTGACGGCACATTCTCTAGCCATCAAAGCTCATTGATTAAGCTGAGCTGTTTCTGCACGCTGGTTCTGTTAAAGCGTGGGAGCCTGCTGCAGGCAGGGAGTGAGGTTGTGAGGTTGCAGGCAGCTACAGCAGAGATAAGATGTGCTATTTAATTAATAGGAGTGATGATTTTGTCAGCAGATGTCCATGAACAGAAGCGGGACTTTAATAAACAGAACACCAAATGCGTAGTGCTTTAAGTCTGCAAAAAAATGCAGGGTTTGTAGGGGTTTTCAGTCAAAATTCCAGACCTACTTTGCTTTTTGACAATTAAAGCAGGCAAATCTGTAAATGAGGGCAGCTTCATTGAGAATTAAAATTCAGTAAATGTGAGCAAAGAGACAAGGAGACAATTTTAAATATGTAAATAAGCTGGCAAAGAATATGTTGTAAATAATAAGTAATGATCAAGTCAAGTTCAAACTCCCCTATAATGAATATGCTAACTGATGTGTGATGTCATATCCTATATTTAGTTTCACCTTATTTTATGTCCTTAAAACAAACTAGTTCAACATTCTATGAACATGAATTCATTCAGTTTTTTCATTCAGTGTGAACTGAACTTAGCAATAGTTCTATAAAGGGTGAACTTGCACATCATTGACTTTGACACAGTTTTAGTAATTATCTGATGATTTTTAAGTACAGCTTGTCACCTTTTGGCCCTCCATATGTCCACAACTACGTGCATGTTTGGAAATTAGCAGCAGCAGAAGTAACACACAGGTGGGATCAATGAGCATCTTTGCAGGGTCACGTCTCTTATGTGTAGGGATGAGGAACTAGTTTGGAAAAACTCACTGAAACATCTGTCATTAAACTCAGGGCTGTTCAATACATCCACCACTGATACCGTGGAAACCTGAAAATTCAATTTATGCTTCTCTGCTCCCGAGTCCACCACCCCACCCCCTCCCCCATCCCAAGAGTCGTGACTTGGGATAAGTAGAGAAATTGGCGAGGCCAGAGAAAGGATCACAGATAAAGTAAAAAAACCTTGGTGTTACTTTTGACGAGGACATGTCATTTAAATCCCATATTAAACAGGTTTCTAGGATTTCCTTCTTTCACCTCCGGAACATTGCCAAAATTAGACATATCCTGTCCAGGATTGATGCTGAAAAAGTAGTCCATGCATTTGTTACTTCAAGGCTGGACTATTGTAATTCTTTTACTATCAGGATGTCCACAAAATGCAGTTTAAGCTTCAGCTGATTCAAAATGCTGCAAAAGAGTTCTGATGAAAAAAAAAAAGAGAGATCATATTTTCCTATTTTAGCTTTCCCTTTTATTGGCTCCCTGTAAAACCCGAATAGAATTTAAAATTTTCCTCCTCCAAAATATAAAGCCCTTAAGGATCTACAGGGGATGGACAATGAAACGAAAAAACCTGTCATTGTAGTGTGGGGGGTTTTTGGCTAAATTGGACCAGCCTGGTAGCCAGTCTTCATTGATTGCACATTGCCCCAGTAAGAGCAGAGTGTGAAAGTTCAATTAAGCAGGGTAAAAGCTCAAAATTGTTCAAAATTTAAATGCACAAACCATTATGGGTGACATACCAGAGTTCAAAAGAGGACAAAATTTTTGGTGCACGTCTTGCTGGCGCATCAGTGACCCCAAGACAGCAAGTCTTTGTGATGTATCTAAGAGCCACGGTATCCAGGGTAATGTCAGAAATCACCAAGAAGGAACGAAAACCACATCCCCAACAGGATTAACTGGGGGACGCAAAAGGAAGCTGTCTGAAAAAGGGTGTTCGGGTGCTAACCCGGTTTATCCAAAAAACATAAAACCACGGCTGCCCAAATCACGGCAGAATTAAATGTTCACCTCAACTCTCCTGGAAGTCCGGTTTAGCCTAAACCGGCTCAGTTATGGTTGAGGTGCAAACAAACCCTCTATTTCTGCTACCTCTATGACCCCTTCTCTTTTCCAATGGTTATAATCAGTCTGACAGAGAGAACAATCCCAATCCTTGTGGTTTTTAGTATAACAATGACCATCAGTGGGACCCTTTGTGGGGTGCCTTGAGACGACATTGTTGTAAATACGCGGCGTTTAACTAAATAATCTGAACTGAAACTTTCTGTGTAGATATGCTGCTATAGGCTTAGGCTGCTGGAGGACATAATGACCACTTTCACCCTCTTCGCTACATTCTCACACTACTCTCCAATTTTGCATAATTTGCTGTTATTTCAGCTTTTAACTTTGTTCTCTCTCTTTTCTCTTTCTAGAAGCTACACCTGGCCTGACTCTGTGTCTACCTGTGATACCTTTCTGGAGAGAGGCATCGTCCAAGCTTCAGTTGGCAACAACTTAATGCTCACCCTCTACCGATGATCCACATGGCCCTGTCTTTTAGTGTTTAACCCTTTCTCTCTCCTAGACATGGCGATTGACTGAGCTTTTACTGTAACTAATTATATGTGCTTTCTTTCAGACTCTAACCTTGAAAACTGGCTCAGAGTTTATCTGTTCTTTCTTTCTAGGTGAAACGACTAAAGGAGCTACATCCATTAACATTTACTTTTCCTTCCCATAGAAAGTACTCCTGGATCAGTGCTTCTTTGTTCTCTTTGTGTCTCTGCTCTGTTCTCTCTAACCCCCAGTCGGTCGTGGCAGATGGCCGCTCACACTGAGCCTGGTTCTGCTAGAGGTTTCTTCCTGTTAAAAGTGAGTTTTTCCTCTCCACTGTCGCTACATGCATGCTCAGTATGAGGGATTGCTGCAAAGTCAACGCCAGTGACTGTCCACTGTCTCTACATGCTCATCCAGGAGGAGGAAATGCTGCAAGTCACTGACTGGATGCTGGGTTTCCTTAGATAGAAAAACTTTTTATCCAATTTGAATAAATTACTACGTCTGACTGCACTGTTCAATGATTAAGATTAATTGGAATGTATGTACCTGACTTTTGTGAAGTGCCTTGAGACGACATGCGTTGTGAATTGGCGCTATATAAATAAAAAATAAATAAATAAATAAAAAAGGCTGAACAGATAGAGTGTAAGCCTTGTGATGTACACTACACTCATATAAAAAGGCTCACACTAACACGTGGAACCATGTCAATGTCTAAAGATCGAATAAAGATAAGTATGTTTGAAAAATCTGAGAAACATTTTAATTATACACAATATGGTTGAGGGCTGTATGGTGGTGCAGTTGGTAGCACTGTTGCCTTGCAGCAAGAAGGTCCTGGGATCGACTCTTTCTGCATGGAGTTTGCATGTTCTCCCCATGAATGCGTGGGTTCTCACCGGGTACTCTGGCTTCCTCCCACGGTTAACTGGTCTCTCTAAATTGCCCTTACATGTGTGAATGAGTGTGTGCATGGTTGTTTGTGTGTTGCGACCTGTCCACCCTGGATTGGCCTGTACAGGGTGTACCTTGTCTCCCACCCATAGACTGCTGGAGATAGGCACCAGCTTCCCCGCGACCCACTATGGAAGAAGAGGTAGAAAATGACTGACTGACAATATGGTTGAATTATTTTCTTCCTGACCGACACTGAAATCGATACAACCTTGCATTATCAGACTGTCAAGTGATCCATCACCGAAATGAACAAACAGAGCATCCAATTTTTAAAGACATGGCTGTCTTTGGCATTTTGTACAGCTGATTTGCTGCTGCTACATGGAAACTGCAGTGGAGCAGTCTGCATTTACCAGTCCAGAAACACTATTAATGAACCTCACAACACCACATGCAGCTAAGCTTTGTAATGTAATGTATTAACTGATAATGTAGCACATACCAACAGAGTGCAGAAAAAATATGCTCAACCCAAATCACAAACAATGTTCAAAAAGAGTAAAATAGAAAATACATTTTTTAAGATGATACTTCATCACGTGGGGATGTCACATTTGATTATCCTGAAGAAAACACTTTGGTCTAGTCAAAACAAACTGCTATTCCAGAATGTTAGCATCCTGTGATCTACAAATCTAAGAAGCCCCTTCATAAGCGGATGTTTATATGCTCAAATGTTTTATTTGAATGCCTGTTAATAGACGTCAAAGTCCTTTTTATATGAATAACCTTATTTAGCTAATTCAGAAACTCAAAACGCTTTAAAATAATCAATCAACTGATAAGTGAACATTTGAATTTTAACCTTATGTTAACTCTATGTTTTATGCTTAAAAAGGTGGATGTATAAAACAGCACCAGGAATGAGATAGTCTAGCTTCTTGATATTTTCGGAACTTAGAGAAGTCTGATAAAATCGTGTTTTAGAAGAATAGAATGTATTTTTCACTGGCTGCCTGACGTTACATAGACTCCACTTCTGGTTGGCATATCATTTCCTAGTGACAGCTTCGTCTCTGAAGGTGTATACCACTGCCGTTGCATTCTGAGACCCAGACCAAACTTTAAGCAAGTTTTACATGACCGGGTCAGTATGATCTGATCAACCTTTTTAGATCCGATTGCAATTAAATATTTATATATATTGTGCTCTGTTTTTGTGTAAATTTGTGCAAAAGGTTTTGTCCTCCGAACACCTTGGACTTCTGTTTAGCGCCACTTTTCATTATTTGCAAATGTAGGTTAACTTCTATGAAGATAGTGATCATAATAATCAGTAATATTATTGAAATAGCATGGTTTCCTAATATCATGCAGCCCTTCGTTTGATCTACAGAAATCACTCTTTGAGTTCTATTGTGCTGATTCTGGTGCTTAAACCTAACCAAGGTGGGTTCTGAACTTTGGTTTCTCCTCTGTTCTTCTTTTTCTAACTGAGATTAATCTAATGAGAGCTCAGAAGCAGACCATAAAAATGACTTTCTTAGAATTCCAACTGACTGTAAAACTGATAATGATATAGTTTTTTCCTTTTGGCTTGAGAAAACCTCAAACTCTTAAAGAACTTCGCTTTTAATCAGCTTAAATTAGTTTGTTTAAATTATTTCCATATTAAAAATATTTTTCCTTTTAGGCAATTGTTTGTAGATTAATTAATGTTGTTTGTCAACTTTTGTATTAGTGTTTCCTCTATCCTAGATTCCCTTGCTCGTTAATTTTAGTTGAATGGTTAATTTAATTCTACATACGCTCTAATCCTGAGAAATTTACAGAAATAATTACATAATACAGAATCAGTAATTCATTTTTTACATATTATTCCTAAGCTTTCACTTTAAAAAGCATATTGGACAGCCAAACCCACATTGCCTTACAACCAAGAAACCCAGAAACAAAAACAATTTTTACAAATGCTTACACTTTTATTATCCTCACTATTTTCAGTCAATGTTACAGCAGGGATTTCTTGAATCATCAGTTTTATTGAACAAACGCTGGCCTGAGCTACAAGCTGCTTTGTGCTCATTCATCAAAATATGCCAGAGAACGTCCCAAATTAATTTCTTTTCAGTGTTTGTTACGGCAAAAATCAATCGTAATGGATGCAGAACCGGAAAAAAGAATCAATGCAAGTGCTGCTATTAAATCTTTCATTTGTGATGTTGTACTTGTGTGATAAGGTGACTCATGCTACACTAAAGTCAATGAAACAGTTTTTTATGCATACCTCCCAATCCCGTTAGTTCCAATAAATATCCTCATTAGCTGGTTGGTAAATCAACTCCCACTTCACTTTATATGAAGGCCCTCCTATGAGCCGGAACCATCGCTTCGTCTCTGTCAAATGTCTGATATCTAGTTATCTAAAAATCTACCGACCCTCTTAAATCCCTCAGACTTTTCATCCAGTGTGAGTGGTGAGGACTGATAGGAGCCCTTCTTTTAGTTATGTTTGTGGGGAAGTGAGATGGTAGAAAAGCTAAAGATTTCCAGCCAAACCTCCAGTTTTATGACTGAGGCTGTGTGAAGCCAATCAGAATCAATCAGAATCAACAGCACTGTTTTTAGGAGTCTACAGATCATGGAAAAAACAAAAATACAAACAAAAAATAAACAGCACTGCTGCAGAAATATGTTGCTTATTAATAGATTTTCCTTACTGTCCAAGCTAAAAACAAAAGGTGCAAAGTTTCTGAACAACTAAGCACTCCCACAATCTGAAGTATTGGTTTGGTTCTGCTTCTCCCCAAACACCCAGTCAGGAAAATGCTCAGGCCGTCGATAATACAGAGCCATAATGAGCCCCCGAGAGTCTGCCCGGCTTGTACAGGACTTTCAGCTCACACAAGTGACCTCTGCCAAACTACAGCCCACATTCTGCAGCTTGGAAACAGATAGGAAGAGAGAAGACGACTGCTTTAATCAAAAGCTCCCGAGACTCTACTGTGCACAGAAGTACTGTTGGGTACTGTCACGAGCGGTCATTCTCCAACAATTGCCGTATTGGATCACAAAATAGGAGTTCAATATAGTGGGTCTTAGCACAGTACAAATATGTATGTATGTCCTGACTTACTGACAGGGAAGAAGGATTTTGAAATTTGACATTCATCAACAGACTGAGTCACATAATATCCTTCACATATCTGCCCAAAGGAAGAGCCTGGGTGCTTTGTTTTAGTCCATTCAAGTGTGCTGCAGCGTGTGATACTTCCACTGCCTGAGCTAACGACTTCTACATTCGCTTCACAGGGACTATAAGTGAAGTGAGGTAAATTCTCACAATCTGTCAGATTCTAATAGCATTTCGTGTCCATAGTCCTCTTCAGGTCACTCCAATCATTTTCAAAAAATTTTGCTCTCAACTCTCATTGGGCCATTCCTCGTACTCGTACTCGTCGTCTTCCGCGCTTATCCGGAACCGGGTCGCGGGGGCAGCAGACTCAGCAGAGACATCCAGACGTCCCTCTCCCCAGATACCTCCTCCAGCTCCTCCGGGGGGAGCCCAAGGAGTTCCCAGGCCAGCCGAGAGACATAGTCCCTCCAGCGTGTCCTGGGCCGTCCCCTGGGCCTCCTCCCAGTGGGACGTGCCCCGGAAACCCCCGGAAGGCGTCCAGGAGGGATCCGGTATAGATGCCCGAGCCCCTCAACTGGCTCCTCTCGATGTGAGGAGCCGGCTCTACTTTCCAGCCCCTCCCCAATGGGCCGAGCTCCTCACCCTATCTCTAAGGATGCCCCGGGCCACCCTACAGAGGAAGCTCATTTCAGCCGCTTGTATCCGGGATCTCTTTTTTCGTCATACCCAAAATTCATGGCCATAGGGGGAGGGGGGGAACGTAGACCGACCGGTAAATCGAGAGCTTCGCTTTTCGGCTCAGCTCTCTCTTCACCACAAAAGGACCGGCACAGCGCCCCCTTACTGCGGCAGCCGCACCGATCCGTCTGTCAGTCTCCCGCTCCATTTTCCCCCACTCGTGAACAAGCCCCGAATACTTGAACTCCCCCTTGAGGGCAGGAACTCCCCTCCAACCTGAAGAGGACAAGCCACCCCTTTTCCGGTTGAGTACCATGGCCTCTGACTTGGAGGGAGCTGATCTTCATCCCAGCCGCTTCACACTCGGCTGTGAACCCCCCCAGCACATGCTGTAGGTCTTGGCTAGAGGGGGCCAGCAGGACCACGTCATCTGCAAAAAGAAGAGACGAAATCCACTGGACCCCAAACCAGACCCCCTCCGGCCCTTGGCTGCGTCTAGAAATCCTGTCCATGAAAGTTATGAACAGGACCGGTGACAAAGATTCCATACTCCTGGAGCACCCCCCACAAGGCATCACGAGGGACACAGTCAAATGCCTTCTCCAGGTCCACAAAACACATGTGAACCGGTTGGGCAAACTCCCATGAGCCCTCGAGTACCCTGTAGAGGGTATAGAGCTGGTCCAGTGTTCCACAGCCGGGATGAAAACCACACTGCTCCTCCTGAAGCCGAGGTTTGACTATCGGCCGGACTCTCCTCTCCAATACCCTGGCGTAGGCCTTACCAGGGAGGCTGAAGAGTGTGATCCCCCTGTAGTTGGAACACACCCTCATTGGGCCATTCCAAAACGTACATTTTGTTCAAGGGGAAATATACTGTTTGGTTTATTTGCCTTATTCAAATGTGCACTTAGTGGCAGTGGAAGGTTCTGGGTCCAAATCTGCCCTATTCATAATTTCATTCACCTTGACAAAAATCCTAGTTAATTATAAAAAAAAAGTAACCCCCTCAGAGTGATGCTGTCACAACTATGTATGACTGTGGGTATGGTTTTCTCTTAGTGATGCACACTGCCGAACATAAGCTTGGTAATAATGGGAATGTTGGGAGGGAGATTTTAGCTCATCACGGACATTTTCTTTGCAAGAAAAGCCTTCTTTCTTGTGAAACAAAGTTCCGATATAAGGTGAACACAGGAGATTATTGCCACATTTAGAAAACAATTGGCTCTTGTCAGAAATTCATACAGCTATCACGAGTAAAATTACCAAATATGTCTTAGTCACATATGTGGTCCCATATTTCATCCTATAACTGATGACTGTTTTCACTCTGCAATGGTAGATAATGTCATGTTTTTTGTTTTGCACCTTTCTCTTGACTGATACGACTGAAAAATTTGATATTTTTAATCCATTGTCATTTCTCTGCAAACTACTACTTTCGCTAAAGTATTCTAATGAGCAAATGCCAGTAAAAGCTGACAGCTGAAGTTCGTTTCATATCATTCCGATTAACAATAAAGATTGGAAGATTGAATACAAGAAGACTGAATACTGAAATCAGACTAAAGGGTGCTTCAACATAGCATTGAGTAAAAGGTGTGCAAACTATAACAGTTTGTGTTTGAATTGAGTTCAACAGGAATGCTTTTAATGATTTATCATGTTCTAATATTTTAATATCACAAAAATCTGTCTTTTTAACAGAGCTGTGTAGACTTTTTATATCCATTGGTGATTATTTACTCACATAAACCGCTGCCTTTAAGTGTAACTAGACCTCCCCCTGGCCACAAATTTAACTGTTGACCTAAAAATGGATTATTCTGAGGATTAGAGCAGGACAGTTTTCTGTGAGTGACGCCTGCTAGCAGAGCGTCCACCCAAACCACTAAGAATGACCACAGCTGCCTCATATAGAACTGCCAGCTGTCCAATAGCTATTTAAATACCACTTAAGAGTGGGGATTTGAGCAAGTGAGTTAAAAAATAGCGTGCTTGAGATGCACCAATTGTGTTGAGACAGATGAGGGTGGGAGTGAATGAGTGGGTGAAGGGGCTTATGTGAGTTAATGGAAAGAGATTTGAGGTCGGACAGATTGACAGCGTAGATCGACGGACGCGTTAATATTTGTTTTTTTTAATGCATCTGTGGACTGCATCTCAAAAGTTCTGAGGGCTGACAGTACCATCAATCATGTGCATTTAATTATTGCATGACAAAAATATGTTTTATTTGTATGTATATTTATTTACTCATTTTACTTTTTCCCTAGTTTGCTTTAAACAGCTTCAACAGAACAAGTCAAAGATTTTAATAATACAAATAGATTAATATTAAAATCCAGAACACTTTAATTTAATCCATTATTGACCATATATTTCTACATGTCAATGTAATTGTGTCAAAAAATCAACGTGAACCTGTCCATTATTCAATAGAATGATTACATGTTTGAAATGGTTGAATGTGAAAACAGGCTCAGTCATGGGACAGGTATTAAGGCTGAAGTGATTGTTGGCTGTTTTTGAACTTAGACGACTCAGTCTGACATTTAAGGACATGTTTTTAAAAAACATATAGAAGAAATAATTTATTACTGGCTATCTAATGTGATGTGGCTTTTAGAGTATGTGCTTGTGACTGACTGATCAAGATCTTGGGACGAAACTCAGACAGAACTTTGAACGCACCAAGATTCAGTTCAATTACATGTCTTGCTTGCACTGTTCTCTACATTAAATTTGTTGATTTCTGGTGTGAAGTTCCTCCATGACTGTTTTGTTTCCCCTCCATACAAACCTTGGAGGCTTCATCAACTTAACCCAGTAGACTGTGTCAAAAGATACAGCCTGCATATTAACTTTAGCGCAACCTTTGGCAGACCAAACAGCAGAAACCCGACAATAACTCAAGTCAACAAAGATGTTATTCTTTCTCCTCATAAATTAAAGAAGGTAATCAAACTTAGACATAGGTGCCAAAATTCCTTCCTTAAGGCTTCTGAGAAACTAACAGATTTCTAAAAATTTTTGCCTTTATATCAACTTGTAGTTGATATAAAGTTTATTGTAGTTTTTAGTGTTGGTGTCATCATTTTGTGGTTATTCATTAGTAGTAAATAGCTATTAGTTGATTAATAATAAATCTGGTTCTTAACGCCATTGCTGTGTTGTTGTCTTATAGTCTTTTGCTGAATCTTTAATTATCTTTGATTCTAAGATTTTAAAAATAATTCCTGAAATCTCCTCATTCTTCTTTTAATATATGATAGAGAGCTCCCTGGAATGTAAAAAAGGAGTCATCCTACAGATTTTTTAAGGAGTTATGAGACAGACTGATTTATGAACACATATATTTTAGCATAGCTTAATATTCCCTGCAACCTTAACCCAAACAACTCCAATGATAGTGATTCAGTGGAGCTGAAATGCACTACATAGGCCGGCGAGGTTTAAATAATCCCTGAAATATAAAGAGATATTGAAAATTCAGTGCAGAGCTTCAGCTAGTCTGGGAATTCCCGAGGAAACAGTAGAGTGTTGAGAGTCTCAGGTCACATCTGTTAGGAGCGAGCGCTGCAACTCTTAACTCTCCAGTGAACATGACAGATTCCCTGCAGACAGCAGGGCTCAGGAGGAGCAGGCAGTTCAGCTGTCCCCACTGACGCATCTGACAGAGCAAGAGAGCTGAGGCAATCAAATAAGAGGAGAATAGGAAACCCCTATACCCTTATGTAAGAACATACTGATGAGAGAATCCGTTTTGAGATTAATAAATCATTTCATTTCAGATATGAAATAACAGGGACTTTTGCATAAGCACCATTATCAATAAGTGTGGTGTGTAGTGAATTACAGCAGTAAACTCAGATTTCTGCATCCTGTTCTGAACAACAAGGCATGCTTAAATCAGACAGGCCTGATTTGCTCAGCCGCAGGGAGCACACTCACTAATCTGAAGAAGAAAAAAGGAAGAATGAGAGGAGGAGAAAGAATAATGTGTCCTGTTCAAAGCGAACCCTCCCGCCTGCCTGTGTGCATTTGTCAAAGCAAAGGGAAGCGTTGGCACAGAGTCTCTTTGCAAGGCAGAAGTGTTTTCCACGGCACGGAAGGATGAGGTGACCTAATATGATGTGACCAGAAATGTTGGAATCAAACTGTATCCAAAAAACATTAAACCGATATACAGCCACAAAATTTCAATAAAAAATTCCAAGATTCTTCACAGCGACGGATTTAAACTACGTTCCTCTAAGGTAAACTAATAAACTGATCTTTATCAAACAAAACGTTCTGATTTATGAGTTGCTGATACTGTGACCCTGAACAACCTCTACCTGCTGAACACAGAAACAGAAAGACAGCCAGATAGATGGGACCAAAATCACTGTTTCTCAGCTGTGTGATGAAAAAAAAAACGTTTCCCGGCTTGGAACTTCAGCTACGTACAAAGATTCAATGTTTTAAAATCCAAACCGGAAACTGAGAGGAAATTTCAGGGACATTTCTCTGTATGGTTAGAAGTCAGAATTGTCAATCTTCTCAATAACAAAATGAAATGAAAATCAGAGCTGTAAACCCATTGGGAGAAACAAAAGAGATACAACAAAATGGCAAAACTTTAGCTGGAAGTAAAAGTCAAAAGCAAAACAAAACAAAAAAAAAAAAAAATAAAGCTTTACAAGTTAGACTCAAAGGCTGTGACACAATTAGAAATAATCCTAGGGTTTTATCCCAATGCCACCTGTGTTAAAATGAAGACCTAGTTTAGCAGCATATCTGAAAGGCCAGTCAACTGTGAAACTGAAAATAATTTCCCTCTGCATTAAATTTGCAGCGCCCACAAAACCACAGAAAAGCCTTAGAGGGATTTCTTCAGACTTGTAGATAAGAAACACTTCAGCTAAGTATTATTGAACTGTACAGCCTGAGAAACACAAGTGTAACATTTACTGAATATTAAGATTCAAATCTATTGTAGCTCAGAGGAAATTTAACGCTAAGGCAGTACGTTAAATACAATAGAAAGTTCATTAAATATGGAAAAAGAGCAAGTGCTGAACATTATAATGCTCAGAGTGATTTTTCAGCTTCTAAAAAGGCATCTGGTCACAAATAAGACACTGCAGCCTCTTTCAGACATACGATGCTTTGCATTATTTAGAAGGCAACAGCACATGTCGGTGCGACGCAATCGGACTAGATCAGACCCAGACCAGAAACATTTAGTTATCCCTTTAAAACATGGTGTGAGATAAAATAAAGCTGCACAGACGAATACAACTCCATACTTTTTATTTAATATAGCTTTATATCAATAAGAAAACCTTAGAGACAGAAATGGAAGGCGCACCTTTTCCACAATTTTAAGCAAAATGAACAAGAGAAAAATGCTGGCTCCCTCAATTATCTGTCGCTGGTTTTACATCAAGACATGAAAAAGATTAATGCAAAATTAAAACAACGTTCGGCCTTAATGCAACTCCCTAGTGCCTAAAATATTAAGCTTCTTTTTAAATTCTGAAAAAAAGGCTTTATGACAAAAAATCACGATTATGAAACAAATTAATTAGGAGATATAATTTTTCAGCATGTTCAGTTACCTTTAATAACAATCCATTTATAAAACCCCTGGAAAAAATCCTCAGTGATGGAAAAGTGCCGCTGCTGCATGCCTTACAGAAGTATTTATAGTCATTCAACTTTGCCCATTTTGTCACATTACAACCACAAATGTCCATTTCGTTAGGAATTTATTTGTTAGAACAACACAAATTGGTGCATAATTGTGTAAGGAAAGTGATGGATTTTTGGATGGAAATGTTTTACAAATCGAAATCTGTGTGCATTTAGGTTCAGTCCCTTTCCTTTGAAACCCCTAAATAAAATACAGACCAACCAACTGCCTTAAGAAGTCACTATATCAGTAAATTTAGCCCACCTGTGCCTAAATTAATCTCAGTATAAATACCAGCAGGTCTGTGAAAACGTTAGAGGTTTGTTGGAGAACATTAGAGAACAGACACCATCACAAAGACCAAAAGACACAAAGGACAGGTCAGGGAAAAAGTGGAGAAGTTTAAAGCAGGGTGAGGTTATATTTGAGACCCAACTTGAACTTTCTGGCCTACATGCAAAAAGCTAAGTGTGGGGGAAAACACCACATTACACTCTAAACACACCATCCCCACAGTAAAATATGGTGGTGGCAGGATCATGCTGTGGTGACTCTTTTTTAAAGCAGGGATAGAGAAGCTGGTTGGAGTTGATGGGAAGATGGATGGAGCTAAAAACAAGTCAATCCTGTCAGAGGCTGCAAAATACTTGAGACTGGGGTGGAGGTTCATCTTTTACACCAAACCAATACTAAACATAGAGTCAGAGCTACAATGGAATGAGTTAGATCAAAGCATAATTCTTGTTTTAGAATGGCCTAGTCAAAGTCCAGACTCAAATCCAATTGAGATTATTGCAGACTTGAAAACAGCTGTTCAAAGAAATGTTACATCCAGTCTGAGCTTGAGCTATTTTGCAAAGAAAATATAAGTCTCTAGATGTGCAAACCTAGAGAGGGTATAAACCAAAGAACTTGCAGTTGTAACTGCAGCACATATAGTTCTACAAAGTACTGATTCAGGGTGGATGAATGCAAATGTGGGCCGCACTTTTCAGATTTATTACCCATTTGCTCCCAGTTTACCTCTATGTCCAACTTTGTGTATCCGTTCGTCGTATAAACTCTCATCTACAAACATCGGAATATGTGGTTGTAATCTGACAAAATATGTTACGTTAAGGGGTAACATAATATGTACCTTTGCAGTGGCTTGGTGTTTGGTGGAGAACAAAAAACTCCGTTAGTGGAAAAAAGTCACTTGAGGTGAGAACTATCCTTTTATTCAGCCTTTGAACAAAAGCTTACATAATGAATTAGTTATAACTTTAGAGACTGCATTGCATTTAAGATGCTGCAGGAACAGAGGCTTCACAGATCACCACTATGCCACACTGTTGTCTGATCTGAGGTAGGCATATACAGGGTAAAGCCAAACATCTTTAAAACAGCCGCTAATAATTCACAAATTGTCAGTACATACTGCCAAAAAATGACCGTTTATATAGGAAAAGCAAAAAAAAAGAACAGAGTTGTGCAATTGCTGGCATTTCCACCTCTTGTGCCCATGCAACGGTTCTGACTACAACATTTTGACAAGCTGTCAGACCAGGCCAATCAGAGTTAGCATTAAGAGCAACTGGAGACGTCACCACTCTTACACCAAATCTATTTCAATAAGATAAAGCTGGGGTCCTTTTCGGTGCTCATCAGAGATCCAGGGTATATATGCAGCAAACTTTTGGATGTACAGGTTGAACTACTGAGGCCAGCTGCAACAGAACAGTATTGTGATTTCCTTGGTAAGAGGGTTCCTCAGGTTTGAATGGGTTAACGTGCGGCCCGTTCGGCTGTATCCAGCTGCAGCTGGAGATACGAGTTTGGTGCTAAATTTAGCTCATGAGTAGGGGATTGCCAGCAGAGAAACGTCACAATAGCCTAGACAGAAATACATGCTGCCGACCTACTGAGATTAAGAAAACAACTTCCAAGTGTCTCAAAGCATAAATATATAAAAGTAATAATATCTGAATGATTCTCTGACGCAAGAGCAAATGATAGCAGTAGATCTTCCCTACCATGCCACTGTATGATTAGTGGCATTTAAAACAGCTTTAGTTATGTTCTGTCCTGCTTTCAATAAGAATCTATGCCAATGTGAAACTGAACAGTAATTTCACAGAATCTTGTACAGTGTAGGAGTGCAAAGAACGATGCTCTCGCTGACTGTATTATGTCATTAAAGGCAGTGGGAGGCATTTGGTTGATGTACTTCTGGTTGTTTAGCTGCTGCTGTGGAGCAGTTGCACCACCCAGTGGAGAGGATCCATTAGTGCACCCTCACAGGCAAAAATGTAGGGTTGAAAAAAAGACTTACTCAACTATTTTGACTGTATAATGTCTTGAAGGAATAGCAAGTATGAGAGTAGAGTAAAAAAGACATACAGTTGAAGATTATTTAGGTGGCAAGCTAAAAAAAAAAGATACACTTAATGTAAAACACAGTGCTGTGAAAAAGTATTTGCCTTACGATTTTTTTTGGTGTTTTGCTTTTTGTCTGTCTTAAATGTTTCTGATATTCTAACAAAGTTTAACATCAGACAAAGACAACCTGAATAAAGTTGGAATTATGTTTTCATTTATTAAAGAAAGAAGCTATCAAAACCAACCCCTGTGCACAAAGGAAATCACCATCCTTATTAAATTATGAATTAACTATGAGAGCCGAATTCACTTTCAGTAGACACATCCAGGCCTGATTAATACCTGGCCCGCATTATAAAGAAATCATACAAATAGAACCTGTATGACAGCATGAAGTAGGCTAAAAGACCTTAAAAAAGCCAGACATCATGCCCTGATCTGAAACAATACAACAGATGAGAAAAAGTCACTGACATCTATCAGTCTGGAAAGGGTTACAAAGCTTATCCTAAAGAACCTGGAACAACATCTAAAGCACTGCAGGCCTCATGTGCTTAAGGTCAGAGTTCATGATTTAACAATAAGAGATATTATGTTCCAAGGTGAAAACTATTGCTGACCAAAAGAACATGAATGCCCGTTTCACATTTACCAAAGAACATCTTGATGATCCCCAAGACTTTAGGAAAAATATTCTGTAGACTCGGAAGACAAAAGGAAACTTTTTGAAAGGTGTGTCTATTTACATGTGGTGTAAAACAAACACAGCATTTTAAAATAAGAACTTCAGAAAATCCTAAAGGAGCTGACTGGCCATGTTGTGACCCAAAAGTCCACTTGGGCTATGCTACAGGACAGCGATTAAAAGTGCACCAGTAAATCCATTTCTGGTGGCCTAGTCAAATTCCTGACTCACATCCAATTAGGATGCTTCAACACTGTAACTAAACATATCTGTTTTTTGCAGGGCTGAGTGTGATTGCTGGTGTCAACACATCACGTGTCTGAGAAAGTGGAAACCAGTCAACAATTTTTCCTCCTTTTGGATTGACTTAATAGTTACTCATAACAGAAGTGATAAATATAAGCATCCTAAACCCTTATTGGGCGGCATCCTTTAAACTGATGCTGATAATTAACCCACCCTATTATTCATGAGAATAAAAATGCTATGGTGGAGCTGAACACAAGCTACCAAAACCACAAATAACAAAAGACAATGGAATAGGCATGATCAAATCAGTCAAGCCTTGCGAGTCCATTTTCTCTCACACCTTATTCAGTGTAACCATAAGTCAAACCCTAGAGTAAAAAGGGACCGATCACAGAGACTGAAAACAGCAAAAGTGTCCATCACTGCTTTTGTTGCTTAAAAGTGGGCGTATTTAATGCCATGTTCACACACCAATAACCCATAGCTGAGGGAGAGAAAATAAGTGTGTCTTTCTTGGTTATTTGTTTGTTGCAGATATGCAAAACCCAAAAAAAACGTACATGTGCACAGACTCTGTGGGCATAGCACAGTTTTAATGTTTCATCACGATACTAGGGGCACTTCTGCTCTGTGATGACAACAATCACAGCTTCACTGGTGTACAGCTTCATGCAGTCCTAATTATATCCACAACTCAGAGTCTGATTCCAAACACTGACAAACTTACAGCCAAGCACAGAAGTCAGGGATGAGGAATGGGTTCATATCAGAGCTACATCTAGAAGCTCTGATATGCTTAATCAAGCAGATTAGTTTCTGGATAAGATGTCTTAAGTCAAGCTCATATTTCTATCTTGACGAAGACATCTGAAAAACACTTTCAATTTCTGTCCTCTTTTCAATAAATGTCAAGGAAGTTGGACCCTTTTTCTCTGTAACCTTCTAACCCCTCACCCCCCCACACACATACACACAGACCCCAGCCCCTTTCATTACACTGAGTTTGACACCTCTGACCTAAATGAATGTCATTACTACGTCCATTAGCATTAAGTCATTCTATACTCCCTTAATCCTCCTAATAGAGCAGGAGATACGAAGCTTCCTGTTTCGCTGAACTCAAGTCAGCTCCTTTACCTCCTGCCCGGCACTTTCAAGTTTATTGCTGTTCCCTGGAAGTTGAAACATAATAGAAACTATAAAAAACAACTAAGGCAGGCTGAAATATACTTAACTATTAAAACTTAACTATACCATAAAAAATGCTCTTCTTGTCTCATGCAAAACCTGCAAACATCGAACTATATTGCTATTTTATGTTAGGGAAACCAGTAGCCTGTATAAAGCACATCATGTTTAATCAAAGCTGAAACGTTTGTGTGGATATTTGGACTAAAATGTGTGTATGCAGTCATTAGTGACAGTGAGTATATAAAACAACACACTTCAGCCTTTACTTGTTTAAAAGTGTGGTTAAAGTAAATGGAAGTGAGCCTGGCTTCCTGACCACACAGCTGAAACAATGATGAAGCTGAGTCAGAGGTGCCATGTACTTGCTGACCAGGTTGCAATCCTAATTACACAAGCTAGTATGATCGCAGTACAAGGCATCCTGGGAAGAGATCCTCTCTCAGATTGGCTGACTGTAAGAGATACTTTCAGTTAATTAAAGTAACAAAAAAAGAAAAAACAAAACAAAAAAAAAAATAAAAAATTTACAAAATGACACTTGACACAAGATAAATGAAAATATATTAACCGTGAATATCTAGACACGTGGGAAGGTTTTTGAGCTGATCAGGGAACCGGTCATGGGCCAGCGAGTGAGCTTTACGCAGCAGGAAGGTAACTACAGGCGCTGACAAACGTCCTGCAGGCGACAGTAAAAGCTGTCAGCTGTGACAGGGTTCTAGTCACTGGTCTGAGTGAAAAGCAACAGCAGCCGAGCCTTTGTGTGATGGAAACCATCCATGTCCGCAACAATAACATCAGCTGAGCAGGCTAGTCATCAGTTAACACAACAGACGCTCAGCCTGATGCTCAGTCAGGTCAAACAGCTTCTTTATCATGTCAACATTTTGAATCATGCCTGCCCAAAATATTATATCTTATAAATATTAGAAATAAAAATGGGGGAATAAAAGAAACTCAAAAGGTTTTACACCGCTTTAAACTTTGTACGCTAGTGAGCACATAGTGTGATTTAGCTCTAAAACATTAAATATTGAAGGTTAGCCTTCAGTGTGCACATACTGCGTTACATTTTTCTGTTTAAGAAATGAATATTTTATTTGGTTATGTAACGTAAGGAACTCCAGAATGCCTTATGATGTTGAAGATTTGCTAATTAATTATTAGTCAATTAATACAGTACTTAGTTGTTAAATAAGCATTTATATTTGTGATCATTTAAGTAAAGCTTAATTGAATGAAATTTATTACTATTAAATAAGTCTATAATTTATAAAATTTGACTGATTATGTGTTGAAACCACAAATTCAAATTTGATTTCAATTTTTTATAAATCCCATATTGAGTCGTGGAACTTTTAAACCTTGAAAAAAATCAGCCTTTTTTTAATATACACATATATTTTTTTAAATGTACACTGGGCTCAGCTGCCTTTAATGCATTTGTTAGTTCTCCATTTTTTGCGACATCTTATGCTAGGTGTCTAACAATTCTTCTCTTATTTACTTAGTTTAGGTTTTCCTGGTGTGAACGTTGTATGTATTCTTGTCCCTTTGTTTTTTGACCTGTAAAGCACTGTCTTACACTTTGCTGTATGAAAAGATCTCTATAAATAAAATTGAATGGAATGACTGAATAATGGGAAACCAAAACAGGCTTAAAACAAAGTAGTTCCCCCCAAAACCACTGTAATAATCTTGCTAAATATTTAGGCTAAACATAAGACTTCATTTTATTTGTATGACTGTAATGTCATTTGAAACTAAACATTTGCTAGAAAGAAATCCCTGTGGATTTGGACAGTAAAGTTAAGATCAACAAAAAAGAAAGACTATGTGATGAAGGGGAGAAGAAGAATTTAAGGGGCCAGGTTAATCCTTACGGAGCGGTCTGTCCTTCCCATGCAGGTCAGCAAATATGCCACCGACCTAGATGATTAAAATAAAACCTGGTGCCCGGTACCCTTTGCATGAGAGTAGTCTGATCAGAGGACACAGTAAAGCTAAGGTGATATTAACAACAATAACTTGGTGAATAAATACAGTTGCTGCATTTTGTTATTTAAAGGAATTACTGGAATATATATCAACAAGTTCAAAAAAAATTTAAAATAGTTCCAAAAACACACCGCAAATTGCTCACACCTGTTCAGGAGACCCTTCAGGCTGTGATCTCTTCAAGCACAAACGCCTGTCCCTTTCACTGTCCACAGAGCACCTCCAGCCCTGTCCAACTCCGCCTCTCTCTTACCTGTACTTCATGCCTGTCTGAAAAGACACACACTCCTCCAGCGCTAAGCCGTTCATCTTCAGGAAGTCTTCCATGTTCTTAATCTGAGCGGCGATCCTCTGCTCCCGCAGCCTCTGCAGCTCGACCTGGTCTGTGGGCCTGGACGGAGGCTGGTTCAGCCCCTGGTCTGAGTGGTAGCGGTTGATCCCGCTCCGGATGCTCTCGCTGTAGGACATAGATAACATCTTGCCGCTGCCGCTGCTGCTGCTCTTCCGAACACCGCTGCCTGGCACTGGCGGTTTGGAGATCTGAGGATTTTCAGGAGGACAATGACTGGACTTGAGCTTGAGTGGAGCCCCTCGGGGCCCACTAGCATACCCTCCTGTAAACATGCTCCCAGCCCCTCCTCCTCCTCTTTCTCCACCTTGTTGGGATGCTGGGTCGACCCGTGCAGTGAAAAGAAAAGTAGTGACACGGATGAAGCGAGGAACTGGCAGGGGACAGTCACCTCCTTAAATAGCACCTGCTCCCATGTAAAAAAAAGGAAAAGCTCTCCTGCTTGGGGCAGCACACGGCCATGCATCCTGTAATCAGAGTCGAACAACAAAGCCCAGCAACACCCTCCCCTTACAGGTACGCAATGGCAGGGTTACACTGAGAGGGAGCATCCAGGTGACCGACTTGCTGGTGATTAAGGAACAGGGCAAGAAAAGGACACATGCTTGGGTGCAGAGGAGCGGCATTCAAACATGCACCGGGCAAAAACGAGGGCCACATTCCTGCTATCATTTCTGATTTTGGAGCGAAGATATAAAAATTCCCAAGAATACACAATAGGAGGATGTTAAAGTTCTCCACACGTAGGTGCAATAAGCCTTTCTGGACTAAAACAACATAGATCCGTCCAACAGCAAACAAAGAAGCCATCAAATAACTACAGTCTACAGGTGTATTTCAAAAAACTAAAACATATTCCAAAAGTTAATTTATATCAGTCTTTCAATTCAAAAAGTGAAACTTACATTATATAGACTCATTACACAGAGTGATATATTGATTATGCTTTAAAGCTAATCAACACCAACAATTTAGTTTATCAGAATATTTGATCGCATTAAACCAACAAAATGAGTTGTTCTTTTATGGCCATAACAGCCATGCTGACTTGACAGCTGTGCAGCAGGCAGTCAAGGACACCCCCTCCAAAAGCAGGTTAAGATATAGAAAGATAAGAAAAACGAGCTGCTGTTCAGAGACCTGTATCCATGCATATTAATGGAAAGTGGAGTGGAAGGAAAACGTGTTTTAAAAAAAACAGGATTGTGAAGCAGAGTCTATTCCAGAGTTTGGGGAAGATTCACAAGGCATGGACTGCAGCAGGAGTCAGTGCATTAAGAGTAAGCACACACAGATGTATGCAGAACATGGGAAACAACTGTAACTTTCATTAAGTTACGTAACGCCTGAACTAGAGATAACATCAGAAGTGTCTTACCTAGACTAGGAAGTACAATGACTGTGCTGTTTCTCCAGGGCATAAAGTCCTGTTTTCAGATGAAAATAAAGTTTGCATTTCATTTGGAAATCAAGGTCCCAGAGCCTAGAGGAAGAGTGAAGAGAAACACAATCCAAATTGCTTGAGATCCAGTGTGAAGTTTCCGCAGTCAATGATGATTTGGGGTGCCCGTTTCATCTGCTCCTGTTGGTCCACTGTGTTTTATCAAGTCCAAATTCAGTGCAGTCGTCTACCAGGAATTTTCAGAGCTCTCCATGCTTCTCGCTGCTGACGAGTTTACTGAAGATGTTCATTTCATTTTCCAGCAGGACTTGGCACTTCCACACAATGCCAAAAGTTACCATCACCTGCTTTAAGGACCACGGCATCACTTTGCTGGATTGATCAAAGCAACCTGGGCTTCCTTAACACCTCTGCAGAGCTACAGGCTGATCACCGTCTGCACTATAAAACATTTTTATCTGCCTTATGCAATATTTTAATTTTCTCAGAACTGGAATTTTCGGTTTCCATTAGGTGTAAGCCATAACCATCACAAATAACCAAAGTAAACCGTTGTGTAATGAATCTATATAATCCACGTTGTTAAAATATTTACCTTGCTGATTTGACACATTTCTGATCCTTCCATAATTCCTCTAAAAAAAGTATTTACCTGAAGTCAGTCAACAGAGGGCAGCACTGTGTTCACTCCACTATAAATAAAAGACTGCAACCTAATACCAAATGCACCAGAAAGCACTGACCACAAACCCCGTTTCAGTAAAGGTGGGGTATCACAATGAAACAACAGTACAATCAAACACTGTCATTGCAAAACACGCCTAGCAATAAAACATTATTCAAATATACAGTATGAACATATTTTTCAAATTATAACGAGGAGTAATATGCTTTAAAAATTCTTTATGTAACACGCATTTAAATGATACAAAAACAGACTTAAAAAAAACTGTTGTTTTGCTGTATCTTGTCTAAGATCATCTTTCTATACTAACAAAATAATCTAAACTTACTTGAGGCAACAGTAAGATTTCTATATTTACTAAATATTATAATGTTACAATATATTATACAATCTTTATTCTCAACGTCAAAAATAAACTGCACTGCTGGTATGAAATGAATAGCATCTTAAGCTCTAGACAATATTGATCCTTTAAATGCCTAATAACAAAAACATAAAATGAAAAGCACTTTCTCAGCATTAAAGCATAGCATCTCATACAGCGGTAGTAAGGCTGAATGTAAAATCCTGTTTAACACTAAGATTTTAGGCTTTAAAAACATTAAGCTTCTTATTAGTAATTAAGTATTCCAATTAAAACAGAGAAGAAAATGATGCTGTTGTTTTTAAGGCTCCATCAGGGGCCATCATGATATCACAAAGTCAGTCTCTGATCAGTAAATGTCTCTTTTTTCCTTCATAAACTATTTTTACATAAATCAAGCAGAAGGTATAAATACAGATGGAGACTTCAGGCTAGGCTGCATGCAGGCCACACACACTGAAAATAAGTACAGTCCCTCAGACACAAAGCATACACGCGACCGATCCCACTCAACATGTTCGCCAAGTGTAAACCTTTCCAGAAACTCACCCGATTTCTTGAAGGCCGGCTCATGAGCGAGGCTGTCGGGTGTCAGTTTGCTCTTATAAACACAGACTGCAGACAGGCATGAAGCAGGTCCACCCAAACTGGGAGTGTCTTACTAGGAAACGTCTAAACCAATTAGTGAATCAGAGAGTGCTTCCCTCCCCACCGCTGCATGGACCATACTCTACCACCAGCACAGACGCCTCTCCTCCTCCTCCTCCTCCTCCTCCTCCTCCCTGTGAGATCTCATGCAAGGAATCCATTTGTGGCGTTTAGTGGTCCGCCTTGTTTCTGCCGACCGCAGCAAATAATATCAGCCCTGAATTATTCACAAAAGCTTTTTGCACTAAAAGCCTCTGATTGTTGTTCCACAGGAAAGAATGCTGAGAGCTGGACAGTAATGAGTGGGTAGTGCAGTGTGCATAGGGAGCACAAACACACAGCGTTTCATGCAAATACAGACAGCATGAATACAGATACAGACACACCACCAGCCCATGTAACAAGGAATGATGTAAACCGCACGTTGAGGTTGATATTAGGATTACAGCATGCTGCAGTATAATCAGAATTCTGTGCAGAAGTAATTCAGGTTCCCCAGCAGCACAATCTGTTTTCTACAGGGATTTTTACGCAATTACTACAGTACAGTAAGACTTTCACTCTGGGTTTCAAACTCAGTCACAGAAGGAGCCAAAACCTTAAACACCGACTACATGGCGGTCTGTGTGTGCCGCCTTGCTCATCTTCATCACTAAGAACAAATCACTCACACAGGTCTGTACTACCAAATATATTATACTACTAAACATTCAAGCAGTTTAGAGACGCGGATTGGTCCAATTAGGTTTATCTGGAAGTGTGCAGGGGCACATAACGTCAAATATTTTACAAAACAGTTGTAGGTTATTTGTTTTTGCACTTTAAAATCAGTGAAATGCGGTATGAACTCTGCGCTCAGTTTATCAGTAAAATGTCCCCTTGGAAACACAGTGGAGCTCACTTGCTTTGGCTTTTCTCAGCAGCACGGAAATAAATCATCTGCCTTACTTCAGTGTCATGTTCTTTTGTCTTTCCAGTTTTTAAAAGTGGTTCAGGGAAATTAACCCCTGTGTCCCATCCTTTTATATCCAAGAAAAACAGAAGTCACGGATTTTTAATTAAATTTCTAAATTCCTGATCATGCTGGTCAGAAGGGTTTAGCTGAATTTATTTATAGGAGCTGTTAGAGGAAGTGTCACTAGTAATTTTTTGTTAAAAACTATTATTCTTTAATGTAGAGATTTTGGCTACTGATTAAATGTACTAAACAAATAAAAGGATCCTTAGAAAGGAAAATGCTTGATACAGCAAAAGCTGTCTTCTATTTCACATTTAGTTGCTTCCATTTTCACTTTATAGTGAACAGGACTACAAATAGAGTAACAAGAGTTACTCATATCTCAATCATGCGGTTCAGAATAGACTAAATAATTTTCTTGACCAAACAAAAAAAAAATTGCCCCCCTCCTTCTGCTAATAAAGCTCATCAGCAGAAGGAAGCATGAAAAAAACAGTGGACTAACACGAGCAGATCACATGTCACCGTACTTCTTGCTTCTATTGTCTGCACCTTCGACCCGTCCATGGGCGACGCTACGGATCGCACAGAACAACCAAGTATTCTGCAGTGGTCGAGTTGAACCAGAGTTCGTGGTCTGGAACCTCTGTTCGGCCGTGGAAACACACGTTACCGGTTCGAAATCACGTTCGGGCACAGAAGCAGGCTCCGAACCGCGTTGGTGGAAAAGGGATGTTAGAGGCCCAGGAAATCTTTGCAGGTGTTTTGAGTTTAATGAGCTGATTATAGTGTGACACCAGGAGATCCAATATTTAACTTTTCCACAATATTCTAATTTTCTGAGACACTAAATTTTAATTTTCGTTATCTGTAAGCCATAATCATTAAAATTCTAAGAAATAAAGGCTTAGAATAATTTACTCTATGTGTAATAAATCTATCTTTGAGATTCACTTTCTGAAAAGAAGCCTGGTAGAGCTGCGCAATATGTTGGATTACAACCAGCTGTGCAATATCAATGTGTGCAATTGAGAGCCCAAATGATACATGGTTTAACTATGGCTCTTATATTTCATGTGCTACACAGTAACGATCTGGATGCCAATGATATATTACTGGCATCCAGATCGCTGCCCTTGATTGCGCCAGTGTTTGTATATGTGAACAAGAACAATAAATAAACGAAAACACTAAGACGTTTACGGCAACCAGTATAATGATCAACTTGCAGAGTATATTTGAACTACAATAAAAGTACAGTATAAATATACCAATATATAGAGAGAGATATATAAATAGTGAGTTCATTACAAGCATATCCACATAGTCAGGGTTTTTTATAACCGAATCAGCAAAATGACGTCTGAATTTTAGGACTATAAAACATGATCCCCAGTCTTCAGCAACCACGGGGCTGGCCATCTAATTCCTCACTAGAAGATGAGTCTTTTCCTTCTCGGAAACAGTCAAGATACACGTTCTGGTTTCAGGAAAAAGACACATCTGATCCAAATCCCAAGAGGTCTAACATATGCAGTTTCCTCTGGAAATGTTGACTGAAGGATAAGAATATTTGCTTAGCTGTAACAAAAAAAAAATGTCTAAAAGGCATTTCAGGAGAAGATGAGAGCATCTATCATATGTAGAAATTTGACAAGTGGATCAGTGGGAGTCTCAAGTATCATGACTGAAGAAAAAAAAACTAAAATAGGGAGAAAAAATATTTAAACAGAGACAGTTGTTGTTTATTTCAAGGTTTCATGAGTAACCTTGTAACAAAATCTATAGTCGCAACTATTAGGTTTACGCTGGATGTGCAATGGCAGCTAAACGTTAGATGGTGAGAGGTATCTATGCTGCAGTGGCTGGATGAGGATGGGTTTAAATGACAGTACAGCAACAATTAGCAACATCAGCAATATTAGTACAGTAAAACAAAGCACAAAAGACCATTTAAATATAACAGAAACATAAATAAACAATTCAAAAACACACACAGATCACGCAAAATAAATTCTGAACTCAGAGAAAAGCAGCCTTTTCATCACAAAGAACACAGTGATGGTCAGATACAGACAGAAGTGTACCTGTAGAACTGCAGCTGTCGTTTGGGGCTCCCATAACGCGCGCTGAAGACATCAAGGAAAAGGAGGAAAGAGGAAAGACTTCATTAATAAAGAAAGGAAAGAAACAGTGTGGCGGACACACAGAGCTGAAGGGGAATCATAAAGGTTAGCCATCTGCACCGCTAGATGTGGAAGCAGGAGGAAACACAGATTACACATTCTGAAAAATCTTGGCTTCCAACAACACATCCCAACAGATGATGTAAACACCAAAGCAGATTTGATCTGCCTCGTATCCCACAAGTACTGGTCTATGGCAGTGTTTTTCAACCCTGGTCCTCAAGACACACTGCCCTGCATGGTTTAGATGTTTTTCTGCTTTAGCGCACTAATTTAGATGATTGCACTTTAGCAAAAGCCTGTTAATCAGCCATCAGTTGAAATCAGGCGTGCTGAAGCAGGGAAACATCTAAAACATGCGGCAGAGTGCCTTGAGGACCAGGGTCGAAAAACACCGCTCTACAGGACTCTGATGGTATCACAACTAAGCAAAACACCAAGGTTTCACAGTGGTATGTTATTCAAATAAATGTTTAAACCAAAACTGCCAAAATGTAGGAGATGATGGGTTTTTTTTTAAACAAATGTAACAACTATTGCTAGTAGTGTTAAAATACAGTCATGTACTGCTTTATTAGTACTCAATAAAAGGCAAGAGTTAGCATGAAACTCATACAGTTCAATAAAAATACCAGATTTAGCCAGACTAAGGAAAAATATATTTAACCATATGTATCCATTAATCTGAAACATGTTTTTACTTCTTTTACTTTACTTTCAGAACATTATGCTATTAGTACTAAACCTGATTTCAAGTAAATGTACATACTGTGAAGAATATTTTAACTTTTTGTCTTCTGCTATTTACAGAGAAACGTAAGTATAACAAGCATGTATTAGCTGGTTAATCACCCTGCCAATCTATTCAGGTGGAAGCTGAAGTTAGCTGCTAAACAAACATGGTGTTTGTAGTTTGCTGACCGTTATAAACAATGTTAGTTTACTAAAAGTGATGGTTGATGCTACTTTAGTTTTCCCACCATGCATTTTGACAACTGAAATACTTCCAAACAGCCAAATTTCTTCTTTTTTTAAGTGAGGGAAAAATGAAAGAACCTTCCTTCAGCGAGCTGGCTGGCAGTGTGCAGCTACAGGTGAAGGAGGGACAACAATATGTGCTAAACGTCATTCTGGCCCTTTGAACCGTGGGATCAGCATGAGGTAAAACAACCAAACATTGGTATACACTGAAAGCAGAAACCAGCCCCTGCCTGATTTTAATATCTTTTTACAGTTATTTTAATACACAGATAAATATTAGGAGTGAAAGACGACGAGCGTGTTGAATTTGTTTAACACTGCAGTCAGGCATTATGTGTTTTAATGAGTGATTTTAAACCAGTGTCGGCTCTAGATGTTTTCAACAGCAAAGTTAAAATCTTAACTCAGTGGCAAAGACTAAGATAAAAGTTTAAATCAGTGAAAACACCAGAGTCAGCAGACCAATTTAAATGATCTTTTTAATTATAAAGGCCAGATATTTGCCTAGCAACATTTGCTAACATTTGCTAGCACTGTTGAAAGCATTATCTTAAGAGTGATGGGTGGGCCCTCTTCTGTTAGCCAAGCTGTAACAAAATATTTTGCTACTAAAAAATGCTCAAACATGCGACTTTGCCTTTTTTTTAATACACTGGGAAAAATTAAGCTAAATTACCCTCATGTGGCCGTTATACACAGCTGACTCACAGCTCACATCATTGGGTGGAGAAGTGCAAGTGTATACTAGTCATATTTAATAAAATACAATATGCGTTCTGATGAAGCTCATTTATTAGATTAAAAGCACCTTTTGAAAATAACAACCTTTAACCAGGTATTAAACATACTTTTCATTAAGCCCACCTTTCTGTTTTAAAAATGTTTTATTTGTGTGATGTAATGTTCTGTTTTAGCTGTAAGCAGAAAATCACCATAATAAAAATAAAGGCTCAAAAACATCAGTCTGTGTGTCGTTAATTTATATAATGTGCTTTACATAGTGAATGGCGCAAATGAAATTAAAAAAGTGAACTTTTCTATAATTGTTTTAATAAATGTGACTGTAAATGCAACCAGAGAAAACCCCAGTGTATCAATGAAAGGAGTTTAAACTACAGGAAGGGTTTCAAGCAAAATGTTATCCCTTCTAACACTAAGACTAAAAATAAATACAAAAGTAACAGATCTTTAAAACAGGACTACATTTTTATAACACTGAAATAATCTTGAGCAACTCACTGGAAAATGAATCACAAGACAACAATTGTCTTATTTGTATTGTATTTTCTTTTTATATAATTTTTCGGCACATTTTGTGCTATACTTCATGTTGTAAACCTATTTCTTATTTCTCTTTACGAATGTCTTTTGTTTTATGTCAGCCTCTCTGTTTTCAATCAATGCAGTTTATCAGACATAGGTAATTACCATGGATGATTTTTTTGATACCCAATCAATGCAAAACCTTTTAAACAAACAGCAACAATCAAGACATGTTTTAAGTCAAGATGTAAAAGCCAGTAATACAACTGAATCCAGCTACTTGGATCCTTGTTTTGGCAAAACAAAAGAATGAGGGATGAAAAATCTGAACCTTTTACTACATAAATGAACACCTGCTGGATTCATGAATGTTTCTGCTCCAAGATCTTTTTCAAAATGAGTGCCAAAAGACAGCTTGCAACTCTGGTCTGATGGTGACTGGATGAAAATGTTTAGTCACTTAGATGTAATTAACTTCAAGAAGAACATTAACTTTAGAAGCCTTAACCTAATTAAAACAAACTAGACAGTAACAGAAACTACAACTAAATGATCTACCTCTAACTAAAAGAGAACTACAGAGTTCATTAATAAGGGATTAAATTTAACTAATTTGTTATCTTCTGAAAATGAAACCCACAAAAAAATGTATATTGAATGTACATAAACGGCTGATATTGAGCTGAGAAGATTAACAAAGTGTAACACATCCTCCCTTAACAAATAAAAACAAACAATAAAACGATACATTTTCTTTTCATCAAAAGTGAAACAAAAACAGTTTTGCAACAAAGAGAGAAATTGAGATGTGGAGAATAGACAATTTAAATGAGAAAACATAACAACCTCAAGTATTAGGAAACATTGTTAGGATATCTTTCCTTTCAACTCTAGACAAATATGTACGACTTGTTGCACCGCAAAATATATCCTTTACCAAACAGCCTGTGGCAGCATGTAGCCACCATTATGATAAGATAATACTAAACTCATTTGGACACTGTTACAAACCTGGAACATTTATGCATAAAGGCTCATTTATAAAAACAAAACGATTATTTATTCAGATATATTCGCCAGCTTTCTAACATTATAAAAGGCTGTATTCCATTCCATTCACATTCCCAGGTCAGTTAATTAGTAATCTACATCACCCTGTGGAAACACTAAATGGTGGATGAGACAGTATGCAGTTATCTGGTAGAAAGTTTGATAGAAATAACGTCTTGTAGAACACCTTCCAGTGAAACTTTATAATAAAGCTGAGAGGGGAGCTGAAATAGTTTCTGAGCCAATAAAATATTTTCTATTAAACACAAATAGCTGCCAAGTACATTTATGCATCACAAAATGCAATATTCTTAATACTATTAACACGGTGAAGACAAGCCATTAAGATTATCAATAAAGTCTCTAGCACCCCATGCTGGTGATTTAACATAATGCAGGGCAATGTGAACTTAGGTGGCTGCTGCCACTAAATAAACATTACAACATATCAACTGAAGATTTAAGAAGGTTATGATAAAATAAATCTTTACCATCATTTAAAATAGTAGTGCAGGCTTTACTAGTTAAGGACCACAAAGGTGAATCTGTTCACAATAAAGTAATAACTAAACAACCTTTTATAATTAATCCTCTAAATAAAAATAAAAACCAATACATTTATATATAGAGAACTCAAACTGTGCATATGCATCACTCTATGCCTGAATAATATCTGATTCATTTCTTTAGACAGATGCAAAAGTTAACAGTAGTAATACCAATAAGTTCAGCTATAACCACACACCTTATTAGATATTTAAGCAGGGCCATGTTAAAGCATTCATATCTCTTGAACCTTTTCCCATTTTGTTACATTAGTTAGTGTACTATTGTGAAGTGGGAAAAATACATACATTGTTTTATCTAAATCTTTCAAATAAAAATTTTAAAAAATGTAGTGCGCCTTTGTATTCAGACCCCTTTATTCCTTTACCCCTAAATAAAATCCTATCCAACCAACTGCCCTCAGAAGTTACCTAAATAGTTTCAGCTGTCAGCTGTCTCTTATTTAATCTCAGTATTCAATTAACCAAATGTCCCCACAACCATTAAAATCCATTGCAGTTTGGGCTTTTAAACTTACAAAATGTGAAAAAGTTAGAGGGGTTTGAACACTTTTTCAAAACAAGTAGGAGCAGAAAGTAGCAAGATACAACATAACTGGCATAGAAATGTATTGGGGAATTTTAAAGTTGTCATGAAACTGAATGAGTTTATATTATTCCCTAAAATCCACAGTTAATTTCAATACCCTCCATTTAAAAAGCACTGATCAACTGATCAACATGTCAACATAGATCAAATGGATAGATCTGCTTGTGCCCATTAGCTCACCTGTAGATCATGCCGGGCGAGCCTGTCTGTCGGAGGGAGAGGCGGGCGGGAGAGTCTGTGGTCGATTCAGGATACATGGAGGCTGGTGGGAGGGGGTGAGGCCAGCCTGCCGGGGGTGGTGTTTGTTCACGGGGACCACAGAGTACCGTCAATCACTGATCAGGGCCCCTATAAAGACATTAAAGAACATATTTACCAGTGTGAGACGATTTGTTTTTTAATAGAGGAAAAATGAAAACAGGTCCATATTTCATGCCAGACGTTTTTACCATTAACTGCAGCATCTGATTAACTCATACAAGCCAGTTGTAATTTTATGAGTAACTACATCCCAGAGCTCTAATAGATGTAATAGTGGTAAACACATTTAAGACCAGGTAAAGGATTTTAAGAAGGGAAATTAATCCACCTAGCAGTAAACCAGTTGACCAGGCCTTGATTTATGAAGTCATAAGCATCACAACGTGCAGGCCTTGTTGCAGCACAACAAGCAGCCGAAAAATCTGATAGATTAGCCGTCTTCTGACTTTATTTTACATGTCGTTTGATTTTTATTTGGAAACTACCATAAAATGGTCACATGTAAAGCAACAACTTAGGCAGTATTAGCAGGGCACCCTGTCTACATTTTCATAGGAAAATCATTGGAAACAGTTTCACTGCTTCACAACTGCACCACTAGATGGCGTCATGTTGCCACTCTGAGTCTGCAGTCATGAGCTGAATGACTAAACCATCGGCCCAATTCAATCTTTCAAGTTTTCCACAGCTGACAGACAAAATGTAATAAATTTTAGTAAAGGAGAAAAAAGGGGACACAATCCCATCAAAATATAAAAAGCATTACTAGCAAAAGGCAAGGTGGAGACAAAACTCAACACCCAATCACAAGTCAGGGACTCGGGATCTTTGTTTATCGACATGGCAGCTAAGCGCTGTCCCCATGTGAGCTCACTACAGCAAAGCACAACCGATCCACTGCTAACCCTAAACACTGAATAATTCAAAATGTCTGCCCAGGAAAAAGGCCACTGCTGTAGCGCGGTCTCTAAAAAGAACCGGGCTATGGTTGGTTGGGGAGTTAGGTATGCTCATATGAGATTAAATGATATTTCACCAAATTCTCATGAAAGACATTTAAAGCAAATACTGCAAGCGCTGAGGGAGGAAAGCAGAAGTGTAGGAGTTTCAGTCCTGTTTGCTGCAATCAGTAAAATCAAACTAAAGCCTCACCAAGCAGTGAGCTGAGGACATCCCGCTACTCTATTTCCCCAGCGGCTGTAAGTCATCCGAACCGAGATCGTAATGATAACGTGAAGGTGACTTTCTCCTCACATCAATCTCCCAGACAGGGAATGTGCGTCCCATGTTCCCAAGGACGCATTTATCGCTCCCTGCCCACTCATTTCAATCATGGCCCAATGGATCACAGGTCATCCCTCCTATCATATGATAATGATGGCATGACCCTGATGGGCAAAAGGCAAGGGAGCAGATTTACACAGCAAAGCTAAATCCTTGTGGCTCATCTGTCACTGATCAGGATCAGGGGACTTCTAATATCAAAATTTGATTTGCAGACTCAATATATAAAAAGTGAGCCAATGAAGATCACCAAAGGTCCTTTATTCTGTCAAAGACTGCAGTTAGAGTATGTTAGTACCTTTTTAAAGTCTTGCTACATGTATTTTACTGGTATCAGTTACAAAATAATAATAGCTGTAATAATGTCAGATTCTTTTTGCAAAATAGTGTATTTGTTGTTCCATTTTAAACGGATGGACTTAGATCATTTATTACATTTTTGTGTCAAACATTTGTGGACCATGAGACCAGGATATTTCTACACATCAGCTGGTATGGTAACCTCATGCCGGCCCAAGCCTGTTCAGTACACATAAATCTATGTTTGAACAAACCTTTAAAGGGTGTCATCAGACAGAATTAACCTGGGACAGTAAGATGATGTCAGATTATAAAGGATTAGAAGAGGTCAACAATAGCAGAGAGATTGTGATATTGTCCAACAATTTTCATGAATTCAGCTGACTTTAATTTGTTCTTGTCACAATTTGTTTGTGTCTGTGTTTCACCCTTTATAATGGTGTCCACAGAAAAAGACTGTATTGGCTGCTGTAGCTCCCTGAACTAAAGCTCAGCGCAACATCCTTTTAAAACTCTAGATATTACGAAACGTTTACCTTCAAAGCGAAGCACTGAACTTATGAACGTAGGGAGATTTTTTTATCGTTCTTAACTTTTGTCGGTACACTGCTGCAAAGTCCGTGACTCGATGCAGCTGGCTGGGCTTCCTTCCACTGGCATTATAAACTTTAGTGCATTGTATTGGAAACTTCAACGTGTGTAACTGAAATGAAATCAGTCTATATGGTCGTTTCAGTTGATATTTCTGAACATGAATTGGATCAGTTTGTTCTGGTGAACCCCTAGCAGATGAGATTGGTTTTGAACTGGCACTACATAAATAAACTGAATAGAAGTCTGCCACAACTCTAGAACTTCTTTTCTTACTTCAAAATAAGAGTCTCAAACATAGATCAAGGGTGTCAAGCTTAAAGCACACACTTGCTATTTATAATCGCTGACATTTACTTCACCTGAACACACCGACTGGATAGACAAACTTCACTTTGATGAGAAATATCGTGGCATTTTAATTTGGCCACAACATGTCATCCCGCCTCTAGCATTTACACGACAGTTTTATGTGCTGAGTCAGAAGGTCCTTCAGAAAAATTAAAGACAAAACCGCACATCTTAGTTGAAGATTTGTCAGAATCTTATTTAACCAACTAATAACTCCCAGATTTTTAGGAGCTTTACAAAGATGCTACTTTTTTTTTTTTGGCTAAATCATTTCCAAAACTTTTCTAACTGCTGAAGTGTTTTAGATGAAACAATGTGTCTGCTTCGTAAAACACAGAAAAATAAAGTGAAACTATTTGCAGTGAACAACGTGGAAGCTGACCTGTCCAATGACTCAGGTGTACAAACGTATGAGGCAGGAAAATCAAACCCTGTCTATGTGCTCCATCCAGTACAAGTTTTTCCCCATCGAAAGACTAAATGTAGACAAATTTCAGTTGTTTTAGCTGACTTGCACGCCTCACAAAAAATACATTAAGCAGACAAGCTTCTACACTGTAGAGCAATGCAGCAATCTAACAGCGATGCCTGTAGTGAACTGCAGTTGGATAGGATGCTGCTGCTGACTGCAGCAATGCGGTACACTACAGACACATCCTGGCTCAAGTTGAAGGGCTCACATTCACTGCGCTAATGGGCAAAGGTGCACTTTGCAGATTAAAACTGCAGACAGAGCAAGAAAGCAGAGAAAAAAGGGCTGATATTTTCAAACAAATACCCTATTTCCTGTACGTCATGTCCATTTCACTTTAAGGATCGGAGGAGCAGAACACTAAGACAGTTTGAGGAGTCATAATTAATAAACGTAATCAACAGGCAGCGTGCTGAAGACTTGATCTCAAATTATCATCTTAAATCGCAATAATCAACAATATCATCGGGGTCACATTTTTTAGGATTGTGCAAAACCAAACAACTTAGAACAAATTTAGAGGCAACGCCCACATCAAGGTGAATTTTTATGCAGTAATATTGATCATTATAAAATGGCAATCATCTCTTTTCTTTTCTGGCGTTTAGGCCTGCCGCCTATCGCAGCAGTCACTGGGCAACAGGTGGGATACTCCTTGGACAGCTTAACAGTTCATTAAACGACCCTTACCAAAGATTTTTCAAGCCAAAGTTTTTTCCAAAGCCCTACAACAAGGTGTGTAAATATTTGTTCCCACCTTTAGAAAAAAATGAAAGAAGCATCGTGACTAACTAAAAAAACTCTTTGTAACTTGTTTTCGACCAGGATATCAGTTGATGATGGGAATTGATTTGTTTTGCCTGAAGGAAAGCAGGAAAAGGGAGGGTACAGGTTAGAGAGATAGGACAGAAGGAAGGCAGCAAAGACATGGAAGAAAGGAAAAACACGAGGGTGGGAAGGAAGGAAGGAAGGATATAAGGAAGAAAAGACAAATTTTAGACAATGCGATGATACAAATGTCTTTTCAATGTCTGTCTTTTTCCCTGTATATTCAGTCCTGAAAAATACAGAAATAAATTATCAATATTATTTCCAAACTGGATAGGAACCTTTTAATAACGTCAACTGTGCAAATAAAACTAATTACTGATAAAAGATGCTGAAGACAGTTTTGAATGTCTGGCCAATTCCCTGAGTTCCCAAAATAAATCATGAACAATCGCTCACTGGAGGAAGACAAGAAAAACATTTCTTTTAACACCATTAATAATAGTTCCTGAAGAAAACATAAAATAGATCTCTAAAGTGCCCTTAGTGTGCACATTGATGTCTGTCCTGTGATGGACTGGAAACCTTTCCAGGGTGAAGCCAGTCAACAGTTCCACCACAACCCCTTATGGGAAATGTTGTTTGTTATGCAAGTCTTGATGCTTCTCATTCTTGGTATGTTCTCTTTGTAATAAAGCTAGCTTAAAATATTTATATATATATATATATTACACTACCTCTAAGGCCAGCATGCTTCTACTCTTTTTTGCTGTGGCTTTCTGATAATCTGATTTGCAAGATATTTAAAAGGTAATCATGTGCACACAAAACCTACAGAAAAAAAAACATGTAAAATATTTAGGTTTTTAGTGAAACCTGACGTTTGTTAGATAATTGAAACATTATGCACAACCCATGATAGTTTTTCAAACTATAGAGATAAAGACGCACTGCAGGAAGACTCCGTCTCGTACCTGAAAGTCTAAAACTGCAAAATTATTTTAACAGCAAAGAGGCAAAATGACCTGCACACAAAGCGCTTTTATGGATAAATAAGTAGCTTGTGCAAATATGATTTGGCAATAATTTTTGTCTTCGCTGTATTTTCCAAATAACTGCAGACTGGATTAAAATAAGCTCTATATCTGCTTTAAACCTAAACATGCAGTAGTAGTAAAGAAGAACTCGTGCATGTTTTAAGAAACTGAATGTAAATTTAACCTCGTGAAACTATATCTAAAAAAAACAATGGTGAGAGATGGTGGTGTGAGAGTAAAAGAGGAGATGGTGCCGGTCATAATAGACATTTATCTTCATAGCTTCACTCAAGCTCATCTCTTACACCTTCTATACAAAATGGAAAATTGAGTCACAAAAGGTTGCTCTCCATGCTTTCCATCCACAAATCCACCTACACCCTGCCGGAGTGACTTCCCTCTTGAGACAGGGCTTACGTGAGCAAGGCAGGCAAGAAATACTGGCCTGATAAGCAGAGCACGTTGTTGTGTACTATGTTTGCAGCTGCAGAAAACACACACAGATCCGAGCAGATGGCTGTGGAAGAGGAAGACCGGCTAACGGGAGATAACTGCTGGGGATATCCTACATGAGAGATCAGTCAGTCAGAATGAGAGAGAGAGAGGCTAACCTTAACTCGTTTTCTGTGAGGCTGCAAAGATGATTCAAATGGAATCCCCTTATCGTCTAAAGTGACATCCAAAGGATGAAAGTCAAATCCGTGTAAAGATGGAAATGCACGCAATGGCATCTTTTTTTTTTCTTCCCCTCTCAGACAGACAGTTTGTGATTTCCGAAATGGCCTCCTCCCTGTTAAGCTGCGGAGGTCCTTGATTACAGAACTGATCCAGGTCACTGGCTGCCAACTGAGTGGGAAAAAATAACAGCAATTTGCATAAATAACCTATTTATGAAACAAACTTGTGATACAAATCCCCCCCCGCGGTTAAAAGACGTTAAAAACACAACTAAGAGCTGTGCTGTCACGAGCCGTTAGACTCTCTGACAGCTGCTGCAGTTGTATACGCAGACGTCTGCGACTTCTCATTGTCAAACTGTAAGCCATGCTCATCATAAGCTGCAGAGACTGGACCCACACAGATTAGGGTTCAACTCTAAATGTAGGGCTTTATACACTGCAGTTATAATCCTTACGATCCTAATTATATGAAAGCTCATTTTGATTCTATTTGTGGCGTGTGTGTTTTTTTTAGTTTTTTTGCCAAATTCATCCACAGTGTTTGGATTCTATACTTATAAATTTCACTGTAGCCTCATTCCTAATTGCAGTTGTTTCATCAGCATCTTAAGCCATGGAGTATCCCTAAAACTAGGGGTGCACCGATTGCAGTTTTCTGGCTGATCACCGATCTTTAAAAAGCCCGACCTGCCGTTTCAGATTTAGGCTGATTCTGATTTTTTTTTAACCATCACTGTCCAGAGTTATAAGACTCTTTAAATGTTCCAATCTTATGTTGTGAACCGCACACATGCAGACGTGACCTGGTGGGCAAGTCTGTCAGTCCTCTTTCACGGCAGAGCAAAGGGGGGAAGTGGGGGAGTTTTAGACCTTTGCGGATAAGACCGGTTTCACAGGTAAGAATTGCATAATGTGACTTCACTGCCTTTCCTTTTAATATATAGTAGGAGCTGTAACATCCCTGGCCACTTTGTTAGGTACACCTGTTCAATGGCTTGCTATCACAAATAAGAGAATCAAGCAATCACATGGCAGCAACCCGATGCATATAGGAAACTAGAAGTGGTGAAGAAAACTTGCTGAAGTTCAAATTAAGCATTAGAATGGGGGAAAATTGATTTTAGTGCCTTTGAACGTGGTATGGATGGGTCAGTCTGAGTATTTCAGGTACTGCAGGTCTACTGGGATTCTCATACCAAACCTTCTCTCAGGTTTACAGAGAATGGTTTGAAATAGAGAAAAAAAACCCAGTGAGCTGCAGTTGTAGAAACTGAAGGGCCTTGTTGACGTCAGAGGAGAATGGGCAGACTGGGTTCAAGTTGACAGAAAGGCAACAGTAGCCCAAATAACCAGTCATTACAGCCGAGGTTAACAGATGTGTATGTTCAATGTGTTGAGCATTCAGAGATGGTATTCTATCTTTAAAACCCAAAACATTGAAACTTAATAATTTAGCTCACTTTTACACTGCACAGTTAATGTTTGAAAGCTATAAATGACATTTATATAATATACAAATAAATATAAGTGACAGTTTCTTAAAAGAGAGGAGAAATGTAATTTAAAGTTAAATTCTTGTGCCGTTTGTACAACATTAAAACTTCTTTGCGTTTCTGTTTGACAAGTGAAGCTACAGAAAATACTGTTATAAACAATATTAAGCAAGATTCAGTTTAAAAAGCTGTGCAAGAATTTGTGATAATGACAGATTTGCGATATATACAGTAGCCCTATTTAAAATAAATAAATTACTACTACTACTACTACTACTACCACTACTACTACTACTACTTGCCTTGAATACATTTGGAAGGGGCAGATCCTTGTCAACACTATTCAGAAACCTGCTTTCCAATTATATCTTTAACACTAGGACTCCCAGAATTCTAACACTACTAGAACTCCCAAGCCCGTCAATTTGACGGCGAGCATCGATGCGAGGGTGGTGATGACGTCATCGCATTACAAGCGGTCAGAATGCTAAATGTTTTCTTGCATGCTATAAAATTATGGTTTTGACTTTACTAATCTGACCAAAAGCTGGACAGCTCCATGTTACGCCCCCCTTTCACTTCGCGGACATAAACTAGTGCATTCAGCTCATCCACACTCATGTCCTTGGAGGAATCATCTCCTAAAACTCTGCGGGCCTCAGCCACAGCGCAGCCCTGAATGTGGATGAGCATTTCGGCATCCACTAAGCAGAGGAACGCGGTCTTGGCATCTTGGATCTGCCGCTCTGTCAATGCGTTCTGGCTCTGACGTCTCCCTCTACTTTCTCCCTCCTTACTACTGTCCACACAGCGCCATCCTTACCTATCTCCTCTTTCCCAGGTGTGCGCTCGTCTTGCGATGAAAGCCCGGTAAAGCGCAGAATAGATTGTTGTTACTGGGCTACTATACCTATCTATGACCTCTTTGTCCATTATCAGTACCTTGATTCGCAGTTTCTCTCTGGTCAGTGAGCTGGATTGCTGGGTTTATAGCTGGGCACTGGGCACCAGGCTCATCTCACTGTCTCTGAAGCTGTGCTGATTGTGGCACTGTTGCTATATAAATAGTTTATATATTATTAGTTTACTTATCTGTAAACTATTGCCTAAACTGATAAAATTATTATATAGGCTTGTCTTTTACTACCTTGAAATAATGCGTCACAACCTCCTGCTAATGGGACGACTCGTGTTTTTTTAGCCGGGGGAGGCTCACTCTCTGACCCGCTGTCACTGGAACTGAATGCTGACCAAGAGCCGTCAGAATCCCTCTCGACCCCAGAATCACGATCATCTAATTTTTGAAACATTTCCAATGTCTCTTGAGCAGAAAATATCCTTCTAGAAGCCATTTGTAGGATGCCAACAATCTGAGTGCGTTCTAGAGTGGCGGTTGCTAGGCAACGCTCGCGCTTATACTCAGCCGCGGGAAAAAATATCAATGTAAATAATAGGGCCGTCAAAATAGCGGCTGTGGTAGTTAAAGGTAGAAATACTTAGATCTTTTATTTACTTTGTTATTTTTTTTTAAAAAGAGACAGGAATATACAAGACAAGTTTAGAAAAAGTCAGGATGCCAGGAAGATAAGAGTTTTAATAAACCATAGTTATGGAATGTCAAACTTTTAAACCCGTCAAATTGACGGCCCTGGGAGTTCTAGTGTTAACTGAATCTGATTGTATTTATTAGGGTCGCGAGTTGCTTCTAAGAAGTTGCTAAGGGTTCCACACAGCAACTTGGGCCTGTGAAGTTGAAAAGTGTTTGTTAGCACTGCAAGAAGAGAACATGATGCAGTAAACAAGGTGCACAGAGAAGTACACTGCAGTAGAAATTTGAAACCATTTTTCTGTCCATCTATGCACTTCTATTGCATCCTAGAGAAAAATTCCAAGAATCCAAAATTAGGAAAGTTGAATTACAGGAAGGGTTTTCATCTGATGCTGTCTTCACATTGACCTGCTTAGTGTATCTGAACTAAAAATATCAAAACAGGATTCAATTAGGTCAGATTAAAGTGTTAGATGGGTGTTTTAGCATGTGCTCACAGCAGTAGAAATAGCTTGAGTAGACAGTTAGACACAAAGCCCATATTCACTTTTAGGTAGTAATATGTTCAAATAAACTGAGCATCCTGTTTCTGTTAAATTTAGAAGCCTTGTTAAATTACAACATTAGGAATACCAGGTCATTTTTTTCAGCACACAGTTGGTGTTCTCAAAAGCCCATAAAAGTTCCTGTTCTCATAGTCTGCCCCGCATTTTTTTAAATCCTTGTTCAATTACAACTTATGACTGATTTCCACATCACTGCATATGAAATGACATGAACACCAGCAGGCTGCACAGAGGAGTTCAATATTTAGGCCTGCACAGGTGAGCAGGAAGCATAAAGGTGATTATAAAAGCAGGGACATGGACAGACTCCATTGAAGCATTTTCAGCCTATAGCCGAAATACCACAACAGAATGAACATAACTAAGAAAATCCCAGAGTGGGTTTGGTTATAAATATTCTAATGAATGGAAGCCAAATCACCCCTACCTGGGATTGTGTGCGTGAATGAACATCTGCCTTGCAGAGGAGCTTTCCAAAGGTATATGCATCCTTGGAACCTTTCTCTATTTAGTCCCTTTACAACCACACTGGGATTTTATGTCCTATATCAACACAAAGCAGCGCAGAATTGTGAAGTGAAAGGAAAAGAACACATCTATTTACATTTTCTGTTTAGGAAAAATCAAAAGTGTTGGGTGCATTTGTATTCAACACCTTTTACTTTGACAATCAGAAATAAAGTCCCGTGTAACTAACTGTTTTCACAAGTCACCTAATCAGTAAACAGAGTCCACCTGTGTAGAATTTAGGCCCGGTTTACGTGACAGCATTTTCTGGTGAAAACGGAAAAGTTTTGTTGTGTTTCTACTGTTCGTCTACACCAAGACGGCGAACGGGTGCAAAATGAGAAAAAAACAAATCAACTTATAATTGCCAAAGAGGAGAAAATTAGATGTAGCACTTCGGTAAAAAGATAAGAAATACTGCTAAAAGGTCATGAAATGCCCCAGCGATTGTAATATGCCACTTGATGACCTTCTAGCAATTTGGCAGCTTTAAAAAGGTCTAGCTAGAAGATATTAATCAGTGGTTTAAAATGTGCCAATATTTTGAAGATGTATTTTAAATGCATAAATTCTTGGGTTTCACAATATATCGTCATTAACGTCAGTATCGGGTGTATGTGTTTCAGGAGAGGGAAGGGAGAGGGTTGGCCACGTGGTATTTGGTTGGGCATGTGATGCAGCAAAGGATTATGGGTGTTAACTGAAGCAGAGAAGCCATGTCAGCAGCGCAGTTGGCTTTTCAGTGTTGAAAGGGAAGAGAAATATATATAATATCACAATTTGTTTATCGGCCAGAACCGCAAAATTGATGTTGGATATCGATATTGGGTCCAAATTTTCATATCGGTACATCCCTATAAAAACGTATAGCGTATTTCACCATTTATCTGAATCCAGCACACTGACAGAACACTCGCACACATGTAACACATCATCCCCCCACACAACAGATCAATAAGTGCTCATATGCAGGAAGAAGGCTTCTTGAGTTACATTGCTAATAAAAAGGGATTTCTGTCCCTGAAATTTTCCAAGACTTCCTTAAATTTAAAAACAGAAATCTGAAAAAAGGAGCAAATCTGAAAAAGAAGTCTGGCTGTCGACAAGATTACTGAATAAGAACCGCAATGAGCACAAACACAGAAGTCAGAGCTGGTGATGCAGTTGAAGTTGCTCTCTGGATTTTACGTCTGTGCACAGGAGTCCACAGGAGTTAATATGTCCTAGGAAGAGTTCCCAACTCATCATATGCTTGCAGGTTTCTAATAAACCAATTATAATGGTCATTAAGACGATTGTTTAATTAGTCATCACATAATTTTACTTCATCTTAACACCCTGGCATACTGCAAACACTTTATATTAACTGTTTTATTATTTCTCCACACCAGACTCAATCACTTCCCTTGCTGTACTAAAATGCCCTTCCTATGGATGCTTTTTCTAACCATCGGGTAAAACAGAGCAAGTTTGTTCCTAAGTTTACATTAAAACTTAGGAACAACTGCAGAAAGCGGCTGGCGGCACTTTGAACAGATTCTCAGTGGGCCCAGGAGAAGCAGGCCTGGAGTGAGTACAAAGTAAAACACACCTTTCAGGGAGAAGGAGAGAACATGAAAGTCCTTGCCTGTCCAATAAGGTCTTGGAAAAGAAGGAGGAGAAAAGGATGTCGGGTGTCAACAGCTCGCTGAAAGTCATTCTGCACGATTTCAACTGGCTTAACGGAGCAGGCAGCAAAAGATGTAAAGATTATAAATGTGTTTGCTGTCTGATGTCTGAGAAAAATCTTCTTAGACTGATGAAAATCTTAAGAAAGGATCAGAATTCTTGCAAGAAAAAAAATGCAGAAGTAAAAGCAGAGCAAACGGATGCTACGCTGTAAATAACAGACAGCTGATCAAAATTTTATGAAATTAAGAGTTTTTTGACACATTTGACAGCCAAAAACCAATGACTTTCCCGTCCAACGCAAGCCTTTTTTCCCCACAAAAAACCTTCATCCAGTAGGTTGTAAACATCCTCTAAGTCACATTTCAAAGACCTTTTGGATCAGAAAACCAATAATGCTACTTCTTGGCTCATGTAAAAGATGTGGACCAAGCACCAACCTTCTCAAAACGTGGCTGTCAAATGTGCACCACCTTCTGGGGTTAGAGTCAGTGCTTTTTATCATGATGAATTGGTGCTTTCAGTATCAGACCCCCCCATCCAACATGGCAGTTCACTGAGAGATAAAACGGTTCAAAACCAGTTTGAAATTCTAAACAACTGGTGCTATAAAACAATTCTGATCTAAAAGTGTTGCCGTAGTAGCTCAGTTGCTGTGTTGAAGTTGCAAAGCGGTTGTTTTACTGAAAAGCTGCTATTCCTTCACTCAGGCAACAGGAAATATATGGATGTGATGTAGATACAAGTTGATGTACTTATTAAGTTATGCTTTTTAAGTCTTTATTATCACAGCAACAATGATAACGGTTAGCACTAAATGTTATTTTTCACAGATGTTAGCATTAAGCTAGGCGTCTTAGTGCTAACCCTCTGAAGCTTACTTTTAAATATACTAGCTGTGTTGTGATGGTTATATATAAATATACTGCAACATGTGATTGTGCGTATATGCATTTTTAATCTAAAACATGTTTATTTTGCTTTTTTTGCTTCAGTGTTTTCATGTTTTCGCTTAAATACTGTTCATCAGTCAAACTGTAAGAACATTCACACTGGGCAGAAAAGCTACTTTAATTGTGTGTGATTACATGATTTAGTGATTGGACGTCTGTATTTTGTTAAACAACTACACTTCTCAGAGTTATATTACTGAAATCTTTTTTTTTTAATCATGAATTACTCATTGAGTTGTGTGTTCTTCAAAGGTCTTACAACATAAATACGTTAGGCTATTTATTGCAAGCGGTTACCCATTCCAGTCGACGTAACATACTGACACAGTCACAGAAACACACCACAAAATGTATTTTTAGATGTTTTGTTGTGTGTGACATTTTGAGATTCAACATGAAGGGCTGTGAGTATTGATATTTTGCATCACTTTCTTCTGAGGTGTAAATAATTGAATAAATCTTGAAAATACCTGAAACAACTAAATATTACTTAAAGATCCGACTCATTTTCTTTTCCATTTCTGGGTCAATCTAACCAGCACAAGGTGACTGAAGAACTGAGGGAGGTGATGTTTCTGTGGTATTTTGCACTAACAAACATTTCAAACTGCTGGAAATGTGCGTTCACATATTTCCAGTTCTGCTATGCTGTTAACGTGACTGAGTACTGCACAGGAAGGAAACCCCCTCCTCCCCCACGAGCTGTGACACTGGCATTATGAAGAACCCAGAGTGGAGAAGGAGCTCTTGCTTTTAGTTTGAAGTGTCAGTCAACAGCTCATCGTGCAGTCTACTCCTGCAACAACTACTAAATCACATTACTACACATATGACTAGGAGCCTATACGTTTGATTATATAACTAATTTATTTAGGATTTAGTAAGAAAGTAGATAAATACTAACAAGATTGAGTATTTAAACTATCTAAAAATATAAACTATGAATATTTGTGTTAAAAATATCCTGTTTTGATTTTTCAATAATTTAATGTGCTTTTAAAGAGCTTGGGATTAAATATATTTCTTCTTTAAAAAAAAAAAAATTCTAAAATATGAGAGGTTGAATACAAAATGTTTCATTCATTTCTTGACACAAAAAGAGGAACTGAGTCACCAGAGACCAGTGACCATATCTCCTTTATTAGTTTAATTTCTACAGCATTTATTTTCTTTGCTTATTAAAAACAATGTTGGGTGATTTTCTGAAAGGTTGCAGACAACGTTATGATTTTATAATAATTCTGCTACAATTTTATAAGTCCCAGCATTTTGTTGGCTGGTAGGGAAACAAATAGGTTTTTACTCACTTTGTTATGCAAAAGCAAAACTGTAAAAAACAGCTCCAACTAAAATGTGACGAAAACGTGGAATGTGGAAAACCAAATACAAAATAAAAGCATCTCCCACCTAAGGTAGGTTTGTTAAGCCACTTTAATTTATAAAAACATATTTTCCCATCCACTTCGACGGCATCCCCTCCCTGCAGTTGTAGTATCAGAGTGATGTGCTGAGGCATTGTCACAAACAAATTACACACAGAGTTTAACCACCCACTCGCCATCACTCCTCACTCACAGAGTCCATGATACTTTGTACACTCAGTCCTGTAATATCGACAAGGACAGTCTGTACACTCAGTCACACACAGAAGACATAGCACATTTTACAACATAATACGAAACCACTGTTCGCATTTTAAAAGCATTGGTGGAGTGTTGGAGTTTTAAGTGCAGAGAAAACAAGACATACATTTACAAAATAAAAAATAAAGTCTAAGGCTACCATTTCCTCCCATTACCAAATATTTTTACTTCTTTTTGTCATGCAGGCTAATTAGATGTTTGTTTCCAATACAGTGGTGTAAAAAAGTGTTTGCCCCCTTCCTGATTTCTTATTTTTTTGCGAGTTTGTCACACTTGTGTTTCAGATCATCAAACTAATTTAAATATTAGTCAAAGACAACACAAGTCAACACGAAATGCAGTTTTGAAATGAAAGTTTTTATTATTAAGGGAGAAAAGAAATCTAAACCTACATGGCCCTGTGTGAAAAACTGATCGCCCCCCCCCCCCTGTTAAAACATAACTTGGCCACACGCAGGCCTAATTACTGCTACACCTGTTCTCAATCAAGAAATCACTTAAATTGGACCTGCCTGACAAACTGAAGTAGAACAAATGATCCTCAAAAGCTAGACATCATGCCGAGATCCAAAGAAATTCAAGAACAAATGACGAAGAAAATTGAGATGTATCAGTCTGGAAAGGGTTATAAAGCTTTGGGACTCCAGCGAACCAAAGTGAGAGGCATTATCCTCAAATGGCGAAAACATGGAACAGTGGTGAATCTTCTCAGGAGTGGCCGGCTAGCCAAAATTACCCTAAGAGCGTGGCAACGACTCATCCAAGAGGTCACAAAAGACCAAAAAACAACATCCAAAGAAGTGCAGGCCTCAGTGGCCTCTGTTAAGGTCAGTGTTCATGTCTCCACCATAAGAAAGAGACTGGGCAGAAAATGGGCTGCATGGCAGTTTCAAGACGAAAACCAGTGCTGGGCATAAAAAACATTAAGGCCTCTCAATTTTTCCAGAAAACATCTTGATGATCCCCAAGACTTTTGGGAAATACTCTGTGGACTGACGAAACAGAAGTTGAACTTTTTGGAAGGTGAGTGTCCCATTACATCTTGCCAAAAAGTAACACTGCATTTCAGAAAAAGAACGTCATACCAACAGTAAAATATGGTGGTGGTAGTGTGGTGGTCTGGGGCTGTTTTACTGTTTCAGGGCCTGGAAAACTTGCTGTGGTAAATGGAACCATGAATTCTGCTGTCTACCAAAAAGTCCAGAAGGAGAATGTCCAGCCACCTGCTCGTGACCTCAAGCTGAAACGAACTTCGGTTCAGCAGCAGGACAATGATCCAAAACACACCAAGTCCACCACTGAATGGCTGAAGAAAAACAAAAATGAAGACTTTTGAGTGGCTTAGTCAAAGTCCTGACCTGAATCCTACTGAGATGCATGACCTTAAGAAGGCCGTTAATGCTCGAAAACAAAATTCCTCCACAGCTCTGAAAAAGACTCATTGCAGTCACAAACACTTGATTACAGTGGTTGCTGCTAAGGGTGGTCCAGCCAGTTAAAAGGTTTAGGAGGCAATCACTTTTTCACACAGGGCCATGTAGGTCTGGATTATTTCTCCATAAATAACAAAAACCTTCATTTAACCCTTTATGACCTACCATAGAACAAGTTCGCCAGAGCATATTTATACATTTGTACATGCCGTAGAGGCATTTTTTGGAGCATTCCAATTTGCTATACATCAATACAACCCTTACATCCTAAATTTTAATATTTTGTATATAAATTGTTAAAAAGTGCAATTAACCACCAGAAAAATTAAAATCTTTTTTTTTTGCACATATTTTCCTAAATATAGAAATATCATAGCTGTATCCCTCATATATTGCAATGTAAAAAAGTTGCACAAAACCCTTTCAAACCAAAGGAAATTTATTTGGAGTGTGTCCATAACTTCATTTTTGAAATACACAACTTTTTATGAACAGAGACAAAAACGAACATAAAATGTACATTGTGAACAGTGTGAGAAAAGATAACATGTACATCAAAATAAACTATTTACAGAAGTGTAATTAAATCTCTAAGTGTGCCAGATACCTATGAGCACACATATATGTTCATAAGACCATCTTCAAACAATAAAAAGTGCAAAAAACAATGAAAATGAAAACGAAAGTGCGAGTGCAAGTTTACCGCGAAAAAACTACAACTTCTGGGAAAAAACACCCGGGAAATGACATCACTTCCGGTTATTGCGGGCATTGGTGTGAAAGAAAACCATGTGATAGTTCATCCACCAATGTCATCATGCATATTCCGATGTAGGAAGTACATTTCGGTTTGTTTTTTGCAATTTTTACCGGATTTTTGCAACAGATTCTAGAAAATAAAAACCGTGCTCTGGGACACGTGGTGAGTAGAATATTTAAGTTGAACTCTCCGGTTGCATTTGCAAAAAAAAGTATTGTTCTAGCTTATTTGGTCGCAATTCTACAGGCGTTTAAAAACAGATATGCAAATGGAAGCGCCGGCGCTTCCGCCGGTCATAAAGAGTTAAAAACTGCATTTTGTGTTTACCCGTGTTGTCTTTGACTAATATTTTTAATATTGTTTGATAAACTGAAAAATGGAAGGAAAGGAAGGGGTCAAAAACCTTTTTACACCACTGTAGACAGCAGTACAGTAATAAAAGAAACCCACTAATGGTTACCAGAGACAACATTCTGGTTAGGGCGGCAACTAATGACTATTTTTTATCATTAATTTATTAACAATTTTTTTTAAATAAACACTTAATCTAAATAACTGATTTTGCTAAAAAAAAATAATTAAATTTTGTTTTTCACAATAGATTTTCTTATTTATTGAATACCACAAATCACTGTAAAGTATGAAATATATGTAAGTGCCACTTCCAGTGTGACAGTACATGTCTGTGATACTGGGACGAAATTTAACAACCCGTTAGTCTGAGATTACCATCTTTGCAGCAGGTCTTCAGATGGAACGTTTGCAGCCTGCTGAAGACGTCTGGGAGCCATGTAGGTTAAAAAGACAAAAACAGAGATGACTAGAGATTTTTGAGTTTCTGTAATTCTTTTAAATGGCAGAAATATTACAATTCCACCTGTGGATTAGGTCCTTTGCTGAAAAGTTGGCAGTCTGTTGCACATCCTGCTCAGACCTGACAGGGCTGTGACGATGGTTGGAAAAATACTAGCAAAAATCAACCTTTCGAGGGGACATTATGATTCTGTAAAGTTACAATAATGCTATGAACTTTGTCTCAGCCCTTCTTCCATTTATCTCTACCTTAGATCTAGAGATGCAACATGAGACCAGCTTGTGACTGGAATCAACCTATTTTTATCCCAGCCCAGTAGCCAGCTGGTTGAAAACTCAACAACCCAATCAGTGAACCCACCATATTTAAGCAATGACAAGTAATGCCAACCACAACACCATCTGGTGTGGAAGTTGTTATTACTGTAGAAAGAAGCTTAAAATGAGCCATTTTCATCACAAGTGAAGTGTTCAGAAGTCAGAGAAAGTACAAAAGCTTTAAGGAGCTGTTTATAAGGCACATGCATTTTCTACAGCGAGACGATGGATGCTTAAGCTACAATGATAGAGAGATACACTTCAGCAGGTGCTGGTCATTTCACTCCTTTACCATTTCAACCTTTTGTCAAGATTTCTCAGGTGCAAAATGCGCCTTCTGCCACAGGAAACCTATTAATTGCCAGCCTTTGGTGAACTGGCGAAAAAGTAACTTCGCCCGGAGCCAACTTCAGCAGCTGAAAGTATTACAGGCAAGTTGCTCGGTTTAACCCCGCTCGAGTTCTCAACCATAAACGTATTTTGGACATTTAAGAGAAACGTTTAGTACCTGCATGTTCTAGTGAAGGCACATCAACTGATGTTTACAGTTAGCAATGCAGACTCCGCTGGTCATGCCAATGGCCATTATAAGATGCTAAAGAAGGTTAAAATATCAAAATAATCACATGGATTTTCATCTTTGTTTTAAATGAGCAAAACCTACTTTACAGCAGCTACTCCCTCAAACAGTGAGAAACGAGAAATGCTTATTGATAGGTCAAAGTTTCACAGAATGCTTTATATCATATACAATAATAATAGAATATCACAACCACAATAAAAACCATTTACCCGGTGTTTATTTATCAAGGTTTAACAGCAACAAACAATGAATACCACTCGGCTCTACTCGGTTATGGACTAAATACTCCTTGATCATAAAGAAAAATAAAACCAGGCACTTTGATAGAAGATGGTTAAGCTAAGTGGAGTTGTTGGAGCTTTTGCTAGGGCTTAGGTTTGTAGAGATATCAGATAACTCAACTTTTCTGTTTAAAACTACAGCCAATGTTTTTTCATTAATTTCAAATTAAATGAAATGCCTGTCTTTTATTTTTTGCTGATTTGGCTCCAAAAAAATACAATACTCCGACAATTTTAAGTCAATTTTCCAATTAGACCTGAAAAAACAATTTTCAAATGATTCAGTTAAAAATATCCCCATGGCAAAAAATCTCTGCCTTCCTTTATTTAATTTAACTTTATACTTTCTATGCTTCTTCATGCAGTTGTGTTTCACTGGGAACAGTTATTGCATTGCACAACAAGCTGCTGTTTACATTAGGTCCATTGATGAGGGATAGAAATGAGACGAAAAACAGAGAAAAAGACAGAATGCAAAAAGTAAAGGTCTTTGTTAAACACTAGAGTAGCAAATAAGATATATAGGTAAAATGTATTTGCTTAGCATAGTAGCGCAATTTCAACATGGATTAATTTTTGATTCTTGAAAAATAAATATGAATTAGAGTCAAATTAAAATTTTGGAAAGAACACAGACTAAATGTTTCGATCAGGCAGGACAGACACTGAGTTTTAGGGCGTTTTCATGCCTAAGGGTGGTTCGGTTTCTTTTCACACAGAGGAAACTCCACGCAAATCAAAACCTGCTTGAGAAGGTTTAGTCTGTTTATTGGTCAGATGTGTGCGGGGTTGGGGAACCCAGTGTAAATACAGGAAGTAGACACTGTGCTCTGAACTAGGAAAAAAACATGCAGAGCTTAATCTAGGGCTGAAACGATTCCTCGAATGATTCGAGTATGTCGTGTACTTATATTCGGCTTTGTTAAATTCTGTTTAACTATTCAGCTCACTGTGTTCCGCCAGGCTGGTTATTTGTGTTGCCCAAAGCTCTCACGTCCGCTAATGATAGCCTACGCTGCTGATGCGTTGGATGCCAAGTGTGCTTATCAGTTATGAAGGGAGACAGTGAGGGGCAAAAAGAAGCACAGAGAAAGCGCCTAAAGGTGTCAAAACTGTGGAATCACTTTAAACTTAACTAAACAGAAAACACAGCGCAGTGTGTGTACCACAAAACAGAATTAGCATTCCATAATAGCACATCCTCGACACTGTAACAATCCGCTCAAGCTTGCAGCATAACCCTGGAACTGTGTTAGGTCGAGGTCGGACAACATCCACGACATGATCCACTCTAGAGTTCATTTAGTACCATACAGAGACCACGTCCTTCAAATGGTCTCGATATGGTTGTTTTGGTCCACACCCTACTGCGATTGCTGTGATTATATCTACACAAACAAACAGCACCGAGGGCAGAAACCAACGAGAGTTCCCTGTGAATGAACTAAACACCTCGGGTGTGAAAACACCCTTAGGTTATTCGCACTATATGTACCTGCTGGAGACTTCGGAGCCTGGTGAGAATTAACAAAAGCCTTAAATTTGCAAACATCCTAACAGCTCATCTTTGGAAGACATTCAATGTGCTAGTTTTTCCACATGCCAGGACTTCCTAATATGTACAGAATAAATCACTAAAATGACAGCAGATGGACCAGCATATGAACATGCATAGATTTCATGCAGAAATGGGCGAACTGCCCTTATTGTAGATTTCAGAAGAGGTTCTGAAATCTACAATAAGGGGAAAAAAAAGGTTAGGTCATGCATGATTCAGATACGAGCAATTTACTGATCTGGAACTAATCAGTACAGTACTCGATTACTAAAATATCTGATAGCTGCAGCCCTATTTTTTTAAACGTTTATGTTAATATGTGAAGACAAAAAGCACTTCTGATGCATAACTTTAAGAATCATAATTTACAATAATTGTTAAATCTGTAAATCAACACATCTTCTGACACAGAAAATATTTTTAAATATTCCAAATATGAGGTAGCCCATTTTAAAACATAACTTCTATTACATTCAATGTACGAACTGTTAAAAGACATTCAGAAATAATTATCATTAGGTGCAGCTGATCTCCAAACTGACCGAGGCTGAAAGATTTCTGGAGCAAAGGCAATCTGCCTTTCTGACAGAATTTGAGCGACTCAACAACCATTAAATGCCAGCTGAGGTTGTGGTCTTTACTGTGTGGCCATCAGCTGTGAGGATGTCCCACTCTGTACTATCATGATCTCCAACCACCACAGTAATGCAGGAACATGCAATTTTATGCATATCAGGACTTATGCCACGTCATACATTTGTACAGATTCGGGAGTCTCAGAAAAGACTCGGCAAGGTCAACTTCCAAGCACAAAGACCACCTGAGGACACTGCTGTTTTCCTTGGAGGAGGATCACTTTGGTACTTCAGCGGATGCTGCAGTTATGAGTTAAAAAAACGTATTTTATATGCAAAATGCTAATTTGTCGTGGTCATATGGAAGCATAGAATAGCTTTAAATCTGTCTCTAAGTGCTTAGACTTGGGCTGGAAAATACAAACACAGAAAATAAAAATAAAAACGTTTGGCTTAAAGCAGGAGAAAACTTAACGGACTTTTGTAAGTGCCCACACACTGACTGGATCCATCCAGGTATGCTTACACATCAAAGCAATGCATGCTTCTGCAGTAAGACAAGGAGGTCTAAAACCGCTATCCATCTCTATCGCTCTTTTTCTAAACAAACAACATAAACAAGCCATGCACGGTCAAGCAGAAACATATCGCCTGGTTTCCCGAAGCATAAAGGTTTAACGTCATCCTTTTTATTCAGGTCTACATATATGCTGTTAGCTGGGCCACAGTCTGTGTCACGGGCAATAATTGTTGCAGTTCAAAATGTAGGTTCACCAGGTCCCTGAGGCAACTAAGCCCCAAGGAGAGTGGGCTTCTGTGTGTATTATTGTAGTAGCTGTTGTTTTGATCCTGTGTGTCAGTGCAATGTGTCCAGGTGTTAGGGTGAATCAATGTGCCATCTGTACTGTTACATTAAACTGTGATGCTAACAGCATCTATGAAGATGTGAAAAAAACTGCCAACACTGAATCTACTTCTCTGCCCACGGTTTGCTGTTACTATATGTTCTTTTAATGCTGTATTTGCTCCAGAACACAAAAGTGTGACCATGCCCAACAACAAGTAACGTCCGATTTTTATTAAATCAGAAGTCTGTGTTTTTAATAGAATGAGTCTACCTGGAAATGTAAACACATCTAGCCTTTTCACAGCTAAGATTTTATGGAATTTGAACTTTATTCTCTTTCAGCTCCTAAACAGATGTGGTCCTCTATCAAAAACTGTATGATTAACATATGGCATTACTCACAGTCGTCAAAGTGTTATTGTTTAGTATCATCGGAATAATTTTCACCCTGCCAGTTCACTGTAATCACTTGTACGCCACGTCATTTGATTAACAATATCCACCTTATTCCTCACTGTGCTGGTGGTGGATCGTTTATGTTGCTTCCAGCATGATAGCAGCAGCTGCAACAAAGCGATTTGTTTTGGTATGTGGTAAGCTGGAATTTTTAAGTCAATGGTAAAACGTTTACCTGAATTTTAACTTTTTTCCCTGCAATGGTAAGCCCACACACCTACTGACGTCCTCCCGAAGCCCTGGCATGTCCAAACAAGCCTACTTGTTGCAGCTGCACCTTTAATCAGATGAAGCTTAACCTGTGGCTTCAGATGGTGCATGTTAAAGATGGATGCATGACTGTATGGTCCGATCTAAACAATCTCTGTGTGAAAGCAAACCGGGCCAACTGAAGGTGTACATTGTATCACTTTTGCCGATCCCTGGACCGGACTAGCAGTGTGAATGCACCCTTAATCCTGTGATCGGTGGATTATTTTTCATTGGTCACCAAAAGATGAGGAATCAAGACTGATGTGCCTGAAAACTGTATATTCAATGCAACCTCCAAGGCCTTGTACATGTACTTATTTGTAACATAAACGAAACCCCAGGAAGGATGAAAATCATTACCCCACTACTCGGCTTCTCTACCAACCATCAAAGTCGGGTTTTGAAAAGAACCGATACCAGTGCTGAGACGGATCAGGTATAATTTTAGGTTTCAAGAACAGCAAGTAACGTGGTTGCCTCCTTTATGAACAGTAATAATTAATTAGTGGATGACAATTCCAACCTTTCATCCCAGACCACATTTTCCAAATACAACAAAAAAATTGAAATTAAAAAACACAACTTACGTGCTCACGGTGATTTAAAAACATAAAAACGGCAACTCAATGATGAATAAAGTTAACTTCTGTTCTTGTCTGTAGCCCTGGAGTTGATAAAACGGACAAATATGCTGGTAGATGTAACCCATAACCCCACACCCCCACCGCACCTCTGAAAGTGATTGTAGTTGTGCATTTTTGCTTTGCAAGAGATCATCACATGTAAAAATGCCATACTGGAAGTTACAACACCCACAATTTATGAATCAGGTGAATAGTTAGGCATAATTCTTATATCTAAATTGATCCTTCAACTTGGCTTGTATAATACCGTGCAAGAGTATCCCATCTGATTATTTACAAAATGTACTCAATCAAAATGAGCAATGTATGATGATGAGGTGAAAAGAAGACAGTATAGAGGCCAGAACAGCATCTCCAATGCACTTTGTGTTGAGACTGCTGTCACAGATGATAAATTGATCAAACTGCCTGGTCACTTTTTAAGGCTGCTACATCTGCATCATCCTGGCTTTATCCTGCATTGTAATTGCATTTCAAACCAACTTAAAATGAAAATCAGATTTCAGGCAATTGTTGCTTTTCAAAAATCGATTTGAACTCGATCATCAAGCAGAATTGAGCAGAGAGTCTGAATGAGGCCTCCTTTATGTGATTTAGATGTTCGTCATAAAATAACATTAAATAACCTAAATACAGACCCCGACTCCCCAAGGATAATTTTGTGTTTAAAGCCTAGCGTTTACTTTACGAATAAAATCTGTCTTTTGTTTCATACATAAAATGAAACTCTCACATTTTAAGTCTGTTAAAAGCATCAAACAACCTGTACTTTGACCCAATTACCTTTAAATTGAGTAAAGAAAAATTGACAGTTTTTATTATCCCTTGTTTTTTTGTTTTAAAATCATCTCCTTCATCAAGGTGCCACACGTTTTCTTCCATTATGGCCAAAGCTTAGCAAAACAAAACTTTGCACGAATGAGCTTTTACGTTGAAAAGAATAAATAAATCGATATCAGCCAAACTGCTGCATCTCTATTCAAGATTCTCCTTCACTCTTACAAAAAACAAGACCCATTTCTCCAGGTTTAGGAAATACAAACAATAAATCCAGGGCATTTATTTTATACCTCGTCTGGTAAAATCTTTCTCTCACACGACTTTTCTGAAAGCAAAAAGATGATAATAGATCAAAGATCTGCTGATGGTCCATAATACAGATCTAAAACCCTTATGTGCCCCAGTGTCTCCAGTGGACTGTGGCTCTGTCTCCCACAGTGCTGTCCATCTGTCTCCTGCTTCAGATGCCTCTTACACAACACCTCCCAAACGGTGTATTTAGTACTTTACTGCTCAAAAAGATGATTTTTTTTTGTTAGTTTTATTAGTTACAGTTATAGTTTTCCAACACTAATACAAAACATAGAAGTTTCTTAAAACATACATTTTTAATAGAAATATTTTAGCCATGGCCGTTATAGATTTAGAGGTTTAAATGAGCAAAATGCTTGTTTAATATTGCATAAAATGTTTAGGAGAGGATTAAGATGTTTTGGTAAAGTCATCAAAAATTACAAGTAAATCTGTTTCATTGCTGAAACCTCAGGCAAGGAATCAACATCAAGTATTTTGAACTGAAAGTAACGTTTGGGGTTTTGTTTCTCCCGGAAGTTGGATATCCTACCCTGGTTCTATGTTTGCAAGAACCCAAAGCAGAAAGATATTAACACTGTTTGGTTAAGTATTTGTTATTGCAATATTTACCTACATTATTGCATGTTTTTTTAATACCATGCAGCCCTATTGTCTCAGGTTGGCTCCAATGATTTTCGCAATATAAAAAAAGTTGGATGGAAACATGAAATCAACAAAAATAAAATGGCACTAGTAATATGTGGCATATTGTAGAATGTTTTAATATGGTCGTACAGTATCTTCTAATAAATAGAGGATTTACTTAATTGCTTTTTTTACCCTATACATTTTAACATTCACTTTTAATAAGCAGCCACGGAAAGTATGTAATGGTCGACATAGCTATATCTGTCGTCAGGATGAGCATACTTAAGACCACAGGTAAAAACACCAATCATTCAGCACTATGGCATTAGAGGCAATGAGCTAAATTATGAAAAGGGAAAAATTTCTGTCTGGAGGTCTTGTTTGCACAGTAACTGAAACTATAAGAGAAAAGTGTTTAGACCAGAACTAGCAAGATGTCTCCAAAACAAAGAGGAAACAGGTTAGTTTTAACTTAGGACTTCAGCAAGCCGGTCCACATATAGAGATAATCAGCAGAAGGGTTGAGCAGTAGAAACTCTGGGGAATAATATATTACTGGACGTCTAAAGTAAAAGACAGGACTCAGAAGAAGTGAAAGCATCCTGACTGTCATTTGTGAGCCATTCAAAGTAGGCACAATTACATGAATGTAGATTATGTAAATGAACAAGTGAATTTGACATACAGTGCTGAGTCGCTTACTTTGCAAAGACTCTCGTGAAACACAAAAGCACATTAATTTTACATAACAGATATTTATAAATGGCTAAGAAACAAATGACAAAGTTATGAAATATAGAAACGGATTTAAATGTATTTTGTTCATGAACAGTTGAATTTTTATTTATGAGCCAAATGATTAAGACACTCTTTAAATTGTAAAAGACAGGATTCAGTAAAATAACAACAGAAGACACTGAATTTAAAATATATATATTGATTACGTTGGTGTAAGTTAAAGAAAAAATAAAAAACAATTTAATAAGTGCAAACCAAGCTAAAGGTATGCACACAATAAATCAGAGTGACATGAAAGGTCACAATCCAAGGTATTTCAGCAGGTACACTACATCAAAAACATCTTCAGTCTTCGCAAACGTCTCCGCAAAACATGGTACAGCTTCATGCTCCTTCAAGCTAACAAAAACACAGGTTACAAGAAACACACGACCTGCACGCAGAGTCCAGATACACTCAGAGGCGGCTGCTGATGACATGTTGTTCATTGAAAGACTAATGTTTCAATTTTAACAAAATAAGAAGCCTACTAATCAAAACCCGTGTTTAGATGAGAACTTTTTCTTAAAGGGCAAAATGATTTTAGGAAAACTGCTAATGTTGAATATTACAATGATATTTATTGTTAGTAACCCATGTTTTCCTCACTACTTTCCTTAGCATCAACACAATATCCCCACCTCTCTCCACTAACTTTAGGATCTTGATAACTAAGAATGTTATCTCACACTGACAACATGCTGACTTGAGATGACGGCTGTGATTTGATATGTTGTACAGCCCTAATTCCTCATCTTCTTCATCAAAATGTGGGCAAGAAATTGTCTGTGAGATACATTTAGGGTATTTTTTGATACGCTTTGATTACTGATTTTAATTAGTTTTGATTTTAGAAGCAGGTTTGCAAAGTAAAAGATTTGTTAGATAGGGAGGTGCCAGACCATTTAAACATTTAAAAACCAGAATTTAAATCTTAAAATCAATCCTAAAGCATACAGGCAACCAGTGCAGGGAGGACAATATGGGGGTAATGTGCTCATGTCCCTTGTTACCTGAGAGCAGACGAGCAGCAGCGTTTTGGACCAGCTGCAGGAAACGTAGAACAGAGCTGTCCAACCCAGCATAAAGAGAGTTGCAGTAGTCCAGTCTAGCGGTCATAAAAGCATGTATCATCCTTCTCAAGGCCACTATAAAGCAAATTAGGTTCGATTTTTCTAATTAACATTAAATAATAAAAGCTAAAAAGGACCACTACACTGACCTGTTTATCAAATGTAAAACCCCACATTCCTTAAAAAAAAACACTCCAAAATTTCTGACAGCAGTACAATTAAAAGAACTCGGAGAAACAATAGTACTGCTGCAAGCCAGTTTTCCCAAAGACAATCACCTCTGTCGTATTTTCTTTCAAATGTAAGAAGTTTATCTCCATCCAAGTTTTAGGGTGTATTCACACCGGGAAAGGCCTTTGGTCTGCTTGTTTGGTCTGGACCAAAAGCGGACTTTATATTTTTGCTTGGTGCGGTTCGATTTCACATTGTACTTTTTGCAAGTGAACTATGACTTGTAAACAAAGTCACACGGGTGACGATCATTGCTCCCACTGGACAGAAAAGATGGGGGTGGGACAGAGCACAAGACCGGAAATTGAGGAAAACAATAGTCACGTGCAGCCCCTCTGTTCTGCATATTTGTGTCGTTATTACAGCTCCAATATCATTGTGAGGGTAAAGAGCAGCTCATTCAACGCAGATTTTGCGACAATGTTTGTATAATTTTGAAATCCTGTCGAGGAATGCGTGCTGCAAGCCGAAGGAGACGACATCCTCCGCGTGTCCTTCCACTTGCTCTCAAAGGGGGATAAACATGCAGATCATTTGCAAAACAATGAAAAGAAATACCATATTTCCTAAGAATCGACCCCAAGGGAAGTATATACAGTGAGTGAGTGAGTGGTAGCCTACGAACCTGACTTCAGTCACAGTTCTGTCAAGAGGAATGGGACAAAATGGGATACCCAAAATGTTTGACCCAAGTCATACAGTTTAAAGTGGACATATCATGCTGTTAAATCCTTCCTTTTTTGATCTACATAAAGAACTGCAATGCTTTGGTCTAAACTCCTTGTTATTGTAGCTCCACGCGCTCCTCTTTTACCCCTGTTCGTGCATCTGAGAGCAACTCATTTTGGTGCCGTCTCTTTAAAAGCTACTGAGGCACTTCACAACCCTCCCCTCTCAGGGTCAAAGAACGCTGCACTTTAACCCGTTCGTAGTTTGATAACAATTATCTAGCAGCGCAGAAACAAGACACAAAAGGGAAATACAATGCAAAACTGTTTATGTAATAATAATATTCAAACCAAGCCATATGGTTATGTCGTTAAGGAGCAAACAGTGAGCACACAGCAATAACATGAGCAGAAGGCACGATGCTAGTGCTATCAAAACAATGGCCAGGACGTCATATCAACACACAATAAATTTATGTGTAAAAAAAAAGTTTGCTGTAATTTTATTGTTATTTGCAGCTTAACGGTTTGCTGTGTCCGTCGTTTCTACAGACAGGAGCAACTGACCCCTTAATCAGATGAAATCTTTCGGCAAATCCTTCTTGATACTGGCGGAGGTTGCTGACGGGAATTGGGGGATGTTGAAACATTTCCATGAAAAATACATTTTAACCAGGTACTTTGAAGAGGTTCTGATGCTGGGGGACGGTATAATGAATTGTGTGGGTTAATACACACAAGAACAGAACATTTAAACGTATCCTCTTTCAGCGTAGGCATACTTGAGCTTGGACAACAAAAATCACAGCAAGAGAAAAAATGGCGGATACGCGAAATTGATCAGCAGGAACCCCATGACCTTATTTAGCTGTTCTGCAGCAAATACTGTGACGCAACAGGTCAAAAAACGTAACAGAGAATAGAGAAAACTGAACGGAATGAAAAATATGACCCAAACAGAATATAACGATATCTCCGCAACACCTGGAGAGACTAAATTCAACTTGTCTGCACTCCTCCAGACTCCAACTACACAACAAAATGTATTTAAAGGCTAAAAAGGTGGATTTTGCATGATATGTCTCCTTTAAAAGACAATTCTACCAAATCAAATAAAAAAAACACCAAAAAAAACCCACCAATCTCCCTCTGTTTATTCTGGTATCAAGGAAATAGAAATTATTTTGGTAAACCTATCTGACCTAAAGCACGAAATGTTCATCTTGATTTGTTGTCCAAAGGTGAGAAAAATAGGTTGTGTGTCTTTTTATACAGTGTATGTAAACATCTGCTTTTAAGTGCAGAAACAAAGATGTCTGTTATTTTGTTCTCATATACACTATTCAAAAGTTGCACAACTTTGGACACACCTCATTCAGTGGTTTGTCTTTATTTTTATTACTACCTCTGGGAACTGTTAAAAAACATTTCAGGTGACCACCTCATGCTGCTCATTAAGAAAATGTGTTCAAAGCAGTAATCAAAGCAAAGGGGGGCTACTTTGAAGAATCTAAAATAGAAAAGATTGAGTCATTTCACAATTTTGTGTTTGTTCCATTATTCTATATACTTATGCTTCATGAATTTGATATCTTCAGTATGTTTCTACAATGTAGGAAGTAATAAAAATAAGGAAAAGTCATCTAAGGACAAAGGTGTGTCGAAACCTTTGACTGGTACTGTTAATTGAAAGAGTTGTATACTAACCAGTTCTTAAATAAACTTTATGATTACATCTGTTTAAGACAGTATATGTTGCCTAGAACCTTTCAAAGTTCACAGGACCATCCATGAAGTCTTTATCTTAGTATTTTTTAAGATTGGTAACCAACAAATTATAACCCAAATTACTTTTCATCAGCATGAAATTGTAACGAGTTATAAAACAACACGTTATGTTTTAGAATACTACCAACTGTGAATGAATTAATAGGATGGCTTTTCTTTTTGATGTTCTTTCTTTTCTACATTTTTCCATCCGGCGGTTTATTTGTTCGTCCTGCCTTTTTCCAAGAAGCGTGTGACAAGTCAGGCAACCATCTACATTGCAACACATACACAGAAGGACTGCCAGCTCTCCAACTCAGGGTCAGCCTTTCAGTTTTTAGTTATTAGATTTTGTTTGCAATAGAATAATGGGATTTCAAAAAATTGTGCCAGTTCCTGCGATCGAAGAATCAATGAGCTGTGATGCCAAAAGCCTTCTCTAAATGATTTCCTCGAAGGCCAAATAAGTTCAAAGTTATCTGCGCAATCTTAACTACAGGATAGATTGCGCAGATAACTTTGAACTTATTTGGTGGATTTTGTTACCCATAAATAACTTAACATATTTTAGAATAATTGAGCGGTTTGTACACTAGGCAGGAAATAAGAGGGCTGGAAGTTTACCTACCATAACCACTAAAAATGCAAGAAGAAAATCCCATCCCAGTATTAAAGTTTGAGACAACTCAGTCTCAAATGTTTACAGCAAACAGCGATCTGACCCCAATAACTCAGCTATCACAAAGAGTGCGATGTCTCATAAGTCACAAGCACATGTCAACCCCAACAGCCAGTGCCAAGCCATTACTCACACATGCTATACTGTTGCTATAATTCACAGGAACCGTCTGCACTCAGCTGCGGTGTATCATGATTAATGTGGCTTTGTCTTTGTCAATTGCATTTAAACTCCTTTATTACATCTGACAAACATAAGTTACTTAAACCAACTGGAAAAGCTACATTGTATTTCATGGTGAGCGCAATAAAGCCATGCAGGATTGAATTTAAAGGGAGAGCTAGAAGTGGAAAAAAAAGGCTTTCAGTACTAAGTACAGCCTGAATTCAGATTGCAGTTTTGAAAATGTGGGCTCTGGCATCAAACTTTGATTATGTTTTCATACTATATCAGAGTAGTGCCTGTTCTATATTTAGAAGAAAGACAAAAATCTAGTAAAATCCTAGAGAAACAGTTTACATGAAGCGCTTTAAAACCTTATCTTGTGACCAGATAGACAAAGAACAACACAGAACAGAAAGCTATTTTGACATGTGAACCAAATCAATACAATCTTGTGTAGAGATTAATAAAAGTATAACATAATTAGAAAAAAAAGGTTTTAACGTGTTTAAACTGATGGAAAATGTGTTCGCTTATGAAAGCAGAAACAAAAGGTAGGCATTATTTTGCAGAACTAAGGATTTTCTATTCCAGTTTGTGTAACAAGATTCAAAAACTATAAAAATAACTCATTGGATTATTTTCATAAAGATCAACTACAAACTTAGATGGACAGCTGCATGCCCACAAATAATTTAAAATAGGCCTTCACCATCAACACCAACAGTTTACAGCAGACCACAGTATAAGAACCTCAATGTACTTACTACAGCTGCACTTATGTGCACTGCTCAACAAACATAAAAGGAACGCTTTGAAAACATCAGATCTTAATTGGGGAAAAAAAAATATGCTGGATATCCATAATGGATAATGTGTTAGGAACAAAAGGATGCCACATCATTTGTTGAAAATGAAAATTATCACCCACAGAATCCGAAGTCATAGAGACATTTAAGCTGAAACAACGATGCAGCAGGATAGCCCAATTTGCTGAGATGTCATTGCGGCAACTCCAAGTAATACTCAGTAGTTTGTATGGTCCCCACATGGTCCCCTCCTTATGAGATGACGGTTGTTGCCGTGGGGTAACCCCTACCAGGATCTGACCAGGGCATCACTGATCTCCTGGACAGTCGGAGGTGCAACCTGGTGGAGCTGAATGGACCTAAACATGATGTCCAAGAGATGTTGCATGGAGGCCAGTCAATGGCATCAATTCCTTCGTCCTCCAAGAACTGCATGCATACTTTGCCACATGAGCAACTGTCATACACCAGGAAGAACCCAGGACCCACTGCACCAGCGAAGGGACAATGGATCTAAGAATTTCATCCCGATACCTAATGGCATTCAGGGTGCCAATGTTTATTCCTGTACATGTCTGTGCGTCCCCCAATGGATATTTCTCCCCATTAAGGTTTGGCATTGAGTCTCAAGAATCGATTGGAGTCGGGAGTAACTTTCCGATTCTCACGGAATTATTCAAATTAAAAAATTTCGACTCCTGGTTTCCTATATCCAGTCAGCCGACTGGAAGAAGAAGCCACTGAACGCCAATGAAGAAGAATCTGCAGGAAGTGTGCGTGCAACTATGGACATTGTGCGGTGGCGACCAAAAGTGTGGCTTAACTTTAAAAAAAGAAATGACCAGTCAGCTCAGCACAACACTTGCAATAAGATTATATCACGCAAAGGTGGGTGAACGACCAACATGATTAAACACCTCCGGATTCACGGTGTAGACATCACAGAGTGCCCCGTCCTTGACGCGCTGCGCAGGTGTTACACCGGCCTCGCGCCGCACTGCAGTCAGAATCAGGTAATTTAAAAAATAAAATACATCTAATACCAACACTGATGCAGCTAACAAGTTATACTCGACCTAAAAAAAGAGAGCCATCACAAATGCAAATACCCCGCTAACGTTGCCCATGTATTTTTTATATACAACCAGAAATTTCTAACATTAACCAAGCAGTATGTCTGAGGACCCTGTTGCATGGTGATGGAATCACTGAAAAACTTATCCTTTGCTGTCAGATCTCCCTCTCTCATATTTATGCGACCAAGACATTGTTTCTCTTCTACAGCAGCAGCTGCTGCTGCTGGACCTTCCTGGTGATCCAGGGCTCCTTTTTGGGAGTAGACCCGGGTGCATTTACCCACAGTAACAGTGTCTATGCAGGTCTTGATGTAACATAGAACACTGCTTGCTCTGCTGTGAAAATTTCCAGGTCTTGATCTTAAAAAATCTCCTAGATGGTCCTGGCAAAACAGCCCTGCAGCTGTTGGGAGACATCATCAGGGCCAAGTTTTTATTATTTTTTGTGATAGTAAGAGCAGTTTTCCTGAGAGGGGCATAAGCAGGAATTAAAACCCGGAAAAAGTGGTCAGACTGGCCCAGGTGTGGTAGTGACATGGCCTTGTAACCCAGCTTGATGTTTCTGTAGACCTCGTCCAGAGCGCTGCCTTTAAGTCTGCATAATTGAAGTTATAATGTGCACAGTGTCAGGGTGCTTGCTCTGCTGGTCACCAATGCCACTATGTAGAGGTCCGACAGCTAGCATTAGCATCTGGTGGGTGTAAACAGCAGGTACCAATACTACCGTGAACTCTTTCGGGAGATCGATATGCTTGCATTTAACAGTCACATATTACACATGTACAATAATAACAGCTGTACACAATTGCGATATGTTACATATGGATATTGGGATGATGCTTGCAATCCAATGGATTGCGCAGCTCTAAAATTGATGGTTTAGGCAGCAGGCACTTTCAATGTTTTAACTGCAACTCCAGCTAGGACACATTTCCATAAACCTGTGCATGAAAAGGATGCCTGTAATGTTGGCTGTTAACTAGGGATGCACAATATATGGCGACGATATCAACATCGAAATGTCAGTGTGTGCAATATTCATATTATAAAGGACTGTTTGAACAGTGATAATTGTTTGCTAATATATTCCAAGTTTAGAACTTTTCATGCTAATAAAATTTAGACAGTTGGACTGAGTCTCACAGCAGAAGATGCTCACGCCGGGCACAACTGACATTGCTGAAAATGCAAAAGGTCACAGAGTGATGGAAGCACAGTTCAGAAAGAGAGGAAAGAAGAACTAGAAGAAAACAGATCTATCCCAACTGATATTGTCATCACAATGTTTTCTAATATCACCATCGCAAACCTTTCTAATATCCTGCCGCCCTACTATACGTTTGAAAGTTCAGAGGAGATACACACTCACTTAAAAAGCTGCGCAGAATGAAACAGAGTACCACTCAAACAAGCATAACATATCGTACACAGTAACAAAGTCAGGGTTGAATCTTTTTTGACCATAAGTAGATTCATACTAGATTAAGTTCTGAAGACAGTCTTCATCACTACTTGTTTCAGCCTCAGCTTCAGGTTAGGTCATGACTGACGATGGATGCTAAGATGCTAGATGGTCAGTCATATTCTGACTAAAGCAGGTTGAAATCCTTGCAGCCAGAAGACTGCCTGTTCTAAAGCTCTACTCCTAGTAAAGTCTGTCTGGCAGTAAGAAACTGCTTCAAAAAGGAAACCAGGAATCTGTTAAAAGTTGCAAGTCAAGAATAGTTATTATTGAGGCAAAGAAAGCACACTAAGCGCTGATTTTTCCTTTTTTTTAGTTGTTCAAAAGGAAATTCACCTCTAGTCAGTGACTTTAAAAAAAGCAGCACTAAAACTGCATGTTTTGTCTGGAACATACTTCAAAATGGCTCAAAAAGCAACATTGTGATGTTAGGAAGGCCTTCAGTGTATCATTAAGAGTCCAAGTCCATGAATGAGGTCTTAAAAAAAGAAAATGGCCCTAAAAATGGCCACTAAAAAAGGTTAGTGTCAATCTGATGACTCATTCTCTAATTCGAACAAATAACAATTAACAGATCTGTCTTTGTTTTCTTTTTGCAATAGCTGCATCAAACTGTTTCCTTTGAAATTAGTAAGCTGTATGCCCAGAATAATGGGAGCACCATCAAAGAAAAATGGTAACTTTGTTTCTAGCATCCCAGTGAGTATTAGGCATGACCCCTAACCAAAGCATTCAAGCAAAATACAGATTAAAGAGCCTTTATTGTCACTGTATGTCATCTTCTATTTGTTTCAAAGGATTTTCTGTATTTTATTATAAGAAGTACTGTCTTGTCCCACCTTCTGTGCCCTTTACAAAACAGGAGCAATAAAACACAAACAGCAGAAGAGGTATTGTTGGTAGTAAAAAATTGTGAGAAAAAATAAAAATCACAGCAACCTGACTACAGGCATTTCACTAAGGACGCCCTGACTGCAGACATTTAAGGGAAAGCCATCCTTTCTCTGCTGTACACGTGCACCTGCACAGCGTTAGGACACAAACTGAGTCTTTTTTTTTTTTTCCCTGGTTGTTACAGAGCGCTCAACAGCTTACTGCACCAAACTAAACCCCTGCAGCATACCTCTCCTCTGCTTTCTTCTTGGACCGGAGCCCATGGGCAGGCAGGCAGGCAGGCAAGCACACATTGTCGTATAGGAGGACGTACACACCTACACACATGTACAAGCACACACGAGCATGCAGAAATACTAGCCCACAACAAACACCCACACTCAAGTACACGGTTAATGTGTTTGGCTGGGCACAGATGTGACAAGCTGTCAGCAACACACATCACAACACTGACAAAACAGGTAAATGTTGCTTTGGGGTGTTGCCCACTGTGGCAACTGCAACAGATGAAACTGCAGCAGCAGCAGGGCAGGTAAGTTAAAACGGAACCAAATATTAAATACATGTCTGTATATATTTAGCACAAGCCTGCAAGTACATCTTTCATAGTTCAGATATGAAAGGCAGTTTTATTTTCTTTTTCTATTAATTTTAGGACGTGGAAAACTCTTACGAATTCAAAAAAGCATTAAACATAAGACATTTAGACAAATGAGAGAAAAAAGTCAGCAAAAAGAGAGAGTGAAATACATGCCTGCATTATAAGGTATGCAAAGAAGGGTTTCAATGCAGCAGCTGCTGCAGCAGCAGTGTTACCCAAAAAGACAGCAGCTCTCAGACGGTCAGAGAGATCTGGAGAGGTTGATACACTACCTCGCTAGCCTAGTGCGTGACAGCGTTAAATGCTGCTGCGTGCAGAAGGTATGGCACTTGCTTCCCTGTAGGATCAGACAAGCGCAATCATCCCGACTCACACTGACAGAACAAAGTCACGGGAGAGGAAAAGAGAGGGGAGAGCGTGGAGAGAGAGAAAGATACCTGAGACATGTAGCTTCAGAGCTAGCCATGATGCTGTTTAAAAAAACAAAACAAAAAAAACACCCACCTCAGTCTGAAGCTGATTGCTGACGCAGTGACCAGAAAGGAGGGATGAATGCCGAGCAGCAGCCAAAATCCAAGATAAGGAGCAGGAAAACAGAAAGCAGAGGAGAAGGATGCAAGAGTGGTGACTGCCAGATCCACTGTGACCAAGATTATGCGCGAGAACAGCATGTATGTCTGACTTGAGACCATCAGGCAGAGCGAAAGTGCAAAAAGAAAGAAGGGGAAAGAATTGAATATAGGCGACGAATAGAAGAGAGAATAAATGTACAAGCTTGGAGTCACTGAGCAGAGCAGATGAGATGAAGGAAAAGCCCCTCCCCTCTCTCATTTTCTCAGTCACACTCATTCACACACCTCCCTGTGCACTTTCAACATGTGAGTAAGCATGCATTTGGTCAGCCAGAGCCACTGCAAATAGTTCTGGAGAACAAGGATTTGCAGAGGAAAAGCAAGAGTCCAAAATGTGTCTTAAAGGGCAGAGCAAAATTATTCATGGCCCTTGAACGTTTAGCACACTTTGTTCCATTACAGCCACAAACTTTAAGCATCTTATTGGAATTTCATGTAATAGACCAACACAAAGTAGTATATAGCTGTGAAGTAAAAATGATGCTTGGTTTTCATATTTGTTTACGAATAAAAAAATTGAAAAGTGTGACAAAAATTCTGTGGAAACCCTTATCTGAACACAGAATTATTATAGCACAGCTTTAAACCTACCTAGACGTCAAGCAGCTAACAGACCCTTTTAGGAAGCTATAAGAAGAGATGTTTGCAATTTGCAACAAGTCATGTAGGGGACACAGCTAAAATGTGGGAGAAGGTTTGCTGGTCAGATGGGAACTTTTTGGCCAATATCCAAAACTAGTGGAAAACAAACACTGCACATCACCCTGAAACATGGTGGTTTCAGCATCATGCTGTGGGGATGTTTTTCATTAGCAGGGACGGGAAAGCTGGTCAGAGTTGATGGGAGGTTGAGATGGGACAAAATATTGTGGAATGAAACCTGTAAAAGATTTGACACTGGGGCGAAGGTTCACCTTTCAGCAGGACCACTTTAAACATACAGCCAGAGCTACTATGGTTTAGATCAAAGCATATTTTTTTATGTTAGAGTGGCCCAGTCCAAGTCCAAACCTAAATAAAATTGAGCATCTGTGGCAAGACTTGTAACCTGCTGTTCACAGACTTTTTTCATCCAATCTGAGAGTTTGAGCTGAAAAATCAGCAAAAAGGTTTAATTCTTATAAAGGATGAATAGACTCAGGATCCAAATGCATGTCACAGTTTTCAGATTTTTGTCTTGTAAAGTTCAAACTACTGCATCATTCTCATGATGCAACATATTGTGTGGGGCTATCCCTTAAAAAACATTAAAATATATTAATTTTTAATGTTGTGATGTGACAAAATGTGAAGAAATTCTAGCAGAGTAAACATTTTTGCAAGGCACCAACTTTAAATTGACTGACAACATTAATCTTAGATGTCTCACTTTTAAGAACCTGCATAATTGTATTGCTCAAAATGCTGATTATTGATCAGGGAGGAGAGGGCTGCACATGTTTTGTAAGCTCTAAGAAACAGAAATTTAAATAGTATGTCTTATCGTGACAGACAGTAAGAAACAAACACACAGATCTCCGTTTGCTAAAAATCCTTTTAACCACTAAATCCATTTCAGATGTCTCACTCTCTCATGACAGTGCACTCACAACATCATAGAGACAATTACCTCTCCATAAGAATCAATACATGGATATGATATAAACTTCTGAACATCAAACCCAATTACTCTCTGTGACATGGTTTGAATTTTAAAGGCCATATTAACGACTGCAGCTTCTGAAAAACTGGCCACACCCTGCTAATAGTACTTGCAAGCGATGCAAGTACAAATCGATCGGCTGTGAAACCACGGCACTCAAAAAGCTGATAGAGGTTTAACTTAATGTTATTGATGTTTAAACAACAGTTATGAAACTGACTGCCTGAATACCGTTAAAACAAATAGCATGAGTACAGGAGCTAATCGTTACCTCTAGAATTAACAGAACCTTGATTGCACACATCTTTTCCTCCCATTTTCGTGCAAAGCTTTGATTGACACATAATCTTTCAAACTGCCTTGTAGCCGTCTCACAATGGTCTCCGACTAGTAACATTTTTCCTTCGGTGTTATATTTGAATAAGACTTAATTAAGCACTCCTCTTCCATTTATGCCATTAAGCATGGCAAATCACATAGTACAGGGGTGCCCATTACATCGATCGCGATCTACTGGTCGATGGCAAAGGTAGTTTTGGTAGATCGCAAGACCAAAAAAAAAAAAAAAAAATCACCATCATGACGTTTATCGCTTGATTGACATACAGGACATCGAGTCTGACATCTCAAATCTTTTTTTGACACCACCTCGTGATTTACGCCAGCTACTGGAAAACTAGCAGAGCCGAGAAGAGTTGAGTAGCTAGTGAGCCTCCAGTTTAATAATAATAAACTCAGGAAAGGGTTTAAAATGAGTGGGGGACCTGAACCAAGCAAGAAGCAAACCTACAACTTCCATACGGAGTGGGGGGAGGACTTGTTTTTCACGATGTCGTACTTAAAGTGCGTTGGCCTCATCTGTCAGTCTTCTGTTGCTGTTCTGAAGAAGGGAAATGTGGAGCAGCATTTTCGGACCGTTCATAAAAACTTTGACATTTACTTCCCTCCTAAAGGCGAAATGAGAGAGACAACGGTGAAGGAACTTGTCTGGACAGCAGTCTTTGTTGTCACAGGTGACCACAAAAGCAAAGGCAGCCACCAAATCATCATTGCAGGTTAGTCACTTAATTGTTAAACACAGGATGTCCTTCCAAGGCGGAGAGATGATAAAAAGAAGCATTCGTTGAAGCAGCTAACTCGTTGTTTCGGGACACTCAGAAATAGTCTTCAATGAAGGCTCACCAACTATCAAAGAATACAGTTACACGGCGCTCAAAAGCCATTGCCGAGGATTTAACGCAGCAGCTTTGGAAGGATATTGCAGACTGCGAGTGTTTCTTGCTGCAATTAGACGAGTCAACGGATGTGATCGACACAGTATTTGCTGTTATGACGGCTGTTATGACTTCACTGAAAAAAAGCAACGTCCTGTGTGTCCATAACCACGGACGGCGCGCCAACAATGGTTGGCCGCTCGAATGGATTTATTGCCAAGTGCAGGGAGGCTGATGTTTTCCCCGACTTTTCACTACTACGCATAATATACAACCAGTGCTGTTGTGTTGTATATATCAAATGCCCCAACAGGAAAGAACATAATGGAGTGTGGCACAGGGATCGCATGTCTATAGTCCACGCCCAGATCGGTTTCCGTGCACACAATGAGGGCTGACCACGACTACTCTGAGTTGCTGAGCTCCAAATGACTATGAGATGGCTAGGTCGAGGGGAGATCCTTGCAAAGGTTTAAAACGAGCTCTTGGTCAGAGATTAAAGGAAGTGTTACTTGAAAGGAAAAAACATGTAGTGAATACAACCAACTAAATGATGACAGTTGCCGTCTAGATTTGGCATATTTCCTAACTGATCCTAACAATATCATGTTAGAATGAGTTAATGTGGAAGCTGCAAGGAAACAAACTAAGAGCCACGTGACGTCATCAGGACTCAGCAGACAGTAAGCACCTTGTTTCAACACCGTGAAAAATGCAGATCTGTCCCCTCGAACATGCATGCAGCGTCATGACGCTCGCTTACACTTCCCAAAACATTGTCCGAGCTAGAACCAGAGGATAGCTAAATGTGGCGCTGGGTGTGCCACAAACCTTCGCGCAAAGTGTACGCTGACATCAAACAGATGAAGGCGATTGGAATACCACATACACATCACACACAGACATTTATATATATATATATATAATATATTATATATTAATATATATTATATAAATATGTATCACCCTAATTATATACCTTATCTCGATTAACTCATCTCGCACACCCATCATATATATTCTATCTTACCATATAGTATACAGAGTCGCTATATGCACTGTCTATAATATTATGATATATGTATGATTATATATATATATATATATTATATATATATATAATACTATATATCACGACTATAGTATATATATATATACATCATATTTAAAATCAATATATAGCATGACAATATGTTATATATATATATATATTATAATCATTTAGTAGAATATATGGATATACATATATATATACATTATACATGTATATATATACATATACATGTATATATATATATATATATATATATATATATATATTATATATATATATATATATATATATATATATATATATCTATATATAATATATATAGATATATATATATATATACATTACATTACTTACAGGGGCGTTAGACATGAAACTGAACACTGTCATTTAGTGTGGGAGGTTTCATGGCTAAATTGGAACCAGCTGGTAGCCCAACGTCTTCATTGATTGACATTGACCAGTAAAGAGCAGAGTGGTGTGAGGTTCAATTAGCAGAGTAAGAGCACAGTTTTCCTAAAATATTGAAAGGCACACAAACATACAAGAGTTTCAAAAGAGGACAAATTGTTGGGGCACGTCTTGCTGTGCGCATTCTGTGACCAAGACAGCAAGGTATTTGTGCTGTACAGAGACGGTATCCAGAGTAATGTCAGAATACCACCAGAAGTTCACAAACCCACATCCGACAGGATTAACTGTGGAGCAAGAGGAAAGCTAGTCTTGAAAGAGATGTTCGGCTTAGGTAACCCGGATTGTATCAAAAAAACAGAAAAAACCACGGCTGGGCCCAAAATCCACTCGGCAGAAATTAAATTGTGCAACCTCAAACTTCTCCTGTTTCCACCAGGAGCTGTCCGTCGGGAGCTCCACAGGGTCATATACACGGCCGGGTGCTGATATAGCCAAACCTTGGTGCACTCATGCCTAATGCCAAACGTCGGCGTTTCATGGTGCAAGTGAGCACAAAATCTTGGTCTGTGAAACATAATGCAACAGTATGTTATTGATGTGTTCCACTTTAAGTTTTCTTTTCCCACATCCGGGAGAATTACGTGGGAGAAGCCACCAAAAGAAGCGGACCACCCAGACTGTCGCATGCCAGAGTGAAGGCATGGGTGGATCAGTGGATGGTTGGTGGATTCGCCATATTCATGGCATTCCTTGGCCCAATACTTGTGCTAGATGGGCGCCGTCACTGCCAAGGACTACCGAAACCATCTGAGGACAATGTGCATCCAATGTGTTTCAAACATTGTATCTCGAAGGCTTTTGGCGGTGGCCTGGTACCAGGATGACAATGCACCAATACCCACAGCAAGACTGGTGAAAAGATTTGGTTTGATGAACATGAAAGTGAAGTTGAAATCTCCCCATGGCCTGCCACGACACCAGATCTAATATTATTGAGCAACTTTGGTGGTGTTTTGGAGGACGCGAGAGGTCAGGAAAAACGTTTTCCCTCAACACACACGTAGTATCACGTAGTGGACCTGGCATATCCTGCAAGAAGAATATGGCTAAAAATCCTCTGACCACTGTGCAGGCTTGTATTTGTCTCTATGTGTAACAATACCGAATATTTAGATATCTATATAGATATATATATATATATATAGATATATATATATATATATATATTATCATATATTATTTATATTGTATTATATATATATATATATATATCAAACACTATGACTTAAACACAAGGTGAAAAAAAATATGTCTTATATTTTGGTCTTCAAAAGTAGCCACCTTTTGCGTTGATTACTGCTAACGCACCACACTGTTACTTGGAATTATGTGATGAGCTTTCAAGAGGTAGTCACCTGAAAAATGGTTTTTTCAACAGCTTGAAGGGAGTTCCCAGAGATGACTTAGCACCGTGTTGGCCCTTTTGCCTTCACTTGGGGTCCAGCTCACCCAAAAACCATCTCGATTGGGGTTCAGGTCCGGTTGGATGTGGAGGCCAGGTCATCTGGTGCAAGCAAGCCCATCACTCTCCTTCTTTGGTCAAATAGCCCTGGAGCAGCCTGGAGGTGGTTTGGGGGTCATTGGGTCCTGTGTTGAAAATAACATGGATGGTTCAACTAAAACGCAAACCTGATGGAAATAGCATGCCGATGCAAGATGCTGTGGTAGCCATTGCGGGCTTCAGTATGCTTCGATTTTGAATAAATCCCTAACAGTGTCACCAGGCAAAGCAAGCCCCCACCACCACACCACCTCCTCCTCCATGCTTCACTTTGTGGGAAAACCAACCAGGCATGTAGAGTCCATCCGTTCACCTTCTTCTGCGCCGCACAAAACACAACGGTGGTTGGACCCCAAGAATCTCAACACTTGGAACTCATCAGACCAAAGCACAGATTTCCACTGGTCTAATGTCCATTCCTTGTGTTCTTTGAAAACCAAACAAGTCTCTTCTGCTTGTTGCCTGTCATCAGCAGTGGTTTCATTAGCAGCTATTTACCATGAAGGGGCTGATTCACACAGTCTCTCTAACAGTTGATCTAGGAGATGTGTCTGCTGCTAGAACTCTGTGTGGAATGACCTGTTCTCTAATCTGAGCGCTGTTAACCTGCGATTTTATGAGGCTGGTGACTCGGAGGAACTTATCGGTCCTCAGCAGAGTGACTCTTGGTCTTCCTTTCCTGGGGCGGGCCTCATGTGAGCCAGTTTCTTTTTCTAGCGCTTGATGGTTTTGCGACTGCACTTGGGGACACTTTCAAAGTTTACCAATTGTTCGGAACTGACTGACCTTCATTTCTCAAAAAGTAATGATGGACACTCGTTTCTTCTGTACTTAAGTGCTGCTTTTTTCTTGCCATAATACAACTTCTCTAACAGTCTATTCAGTAGGACTATCAGCTGTGTACTGTATCCACCTCCTGCACAAACACAACTGATGGTCCCCAACCCCATTTTATAAGGCTTGAAAAAAAAAAAAAAAAACACCCATATTAAACCTGACAGGGCCACACGTGAAGTGAAAACCATTTCAGGTGACTACCTCTTGAAGCTCATCAACAGAATGCCAAGAGTGTGCGTAGCAGTACTCAAAGCAAAAGGTGGCTAGTTTGAAGAACCTAGAATATAAGACATATTTTCAGTTGTTTCACACTTTTTTGTTTTTTTTAATGGTAGGTAGATCTTTGTAACTTGGTCATTTCATAAGTAGCTCGCAAGTTGAAAAAGTGTGGGCACCCCTGCCCTAGAAGGTAGTCTGGTGATGCCACAACACAGAGGCTTCCTCCATTCAAAGGGTATCACTCAACTATTGATGCATCTGCAAAGACTTTTTGCTGCAAGGTATGGTTTGCCTCTGACTTAATGGATTGCATGAATTCACTGTATTATTTTTACCCAGGGAGCAAATATAAAAAAGAAAACTAAATAATTCAAGAGGAAAAACTGTCCAATCTAGAAGTTCATCATCATGCATTATTGTGAAGCCTGTCTTCTTGCTCCTTGGACCACCATTTTTCAGTGCCAGTCCAAGGTTTACAGACACATCAGTAGCAAGAATATCTGTTACGACCAGTGGTCGTAGGTGTGTTCTGTTTTTATAACCTTGTGTACAGGCTGCTGATGTGCCCGCTGAAGAGGAGAAAACCCTGCTCCTTCGTTTCTGTCAGCTTGGCTGCGTGGGACTCCCTCCCTTGCTGGGATTCCCCCTTTGTGTTCTTCTTCGCTGGTGCTGGTGGACACGGATCTTCGAACTGGATGCTTCATATTTGCCTCCTGATGGACGTCGCCGGGGGGATTTCTGTGACGCTATCTCTGCAAATGCGCCGGGCCAATCATCCACAGGAAGTCCAGGCCTATATAAACCTCTCTACACCTGTCACTAATGGGCGGATTGGATTAATCTGGAGCAGCTACGCCTCTGTGTGCTGTGAAGCTTTTGCTATAAGAGTGGTGGTTATTTGTTTTTGGTTCTAGTAGATATTGGTTATTGTTTTAACCTGTCTGTTTTTCCTGGTGGACTTGGTTTTTAGAGCGAGGCTGGCTGAGTTGTTATTAGGAAGATTGTTTAAATAGGTTCAAATCTAGGAGTTGATCTCACCTTGTGTGTCTTTTGGACTGTTTTGGTTCCATGTTAGTGATTGCCTACTTTACAAGAAAACTTTTGAGGTTTTATTAGGGTTTCTTTTCTTTTGTTTGTGTGCTCTAGGCGGTTTGGTTGTTTGCCTCCATGGTTAGCTTTGTTTTGGCATTCCTTTACATACGTGTCTGTTACTTTAAAAATTACAAATAAACAACCTTCATTAGACTTCCCATATCTCCATTTTCTTTATGTTACTTCCCCTCCTTCACCCCTGGCTGAGCCGGGTCGTAACAATATCACATCAACTTTGGGCTTTTAATGCATTTGAACCATTCTTTTTTTTCCAGGACGAAAAGATGACAATTTAAATTAGTTTTAATAGCAATAAGCAAAGTCCTGGCATACCTCTGGTTGGATCTTTGACCATTCTTCTTATCTGGATATGGTAGAGCTAACTTAAATTGGTTTGTTTTCAGGCAGCTTTTAAGCATGGTTCAAAAACATTCTCCAAAGGGTAGAAGGGGAGGCCATTCAGGAAGCCTCCCCAAACTGGGTATTATCCAGGTTTGGGCTCATTTATCATTTTGAAACACCCAACTGTGTCCAAGTTTCAACCATCTGGACGAAAACTACCTGTAAATTTTTAACTTCTAAAAACAAATATTTAAGTCAAACCTGATCTGGATTATTGTTGACCAATTACACTCTATTTTAAGAAGAGACAAAAGACAGTTTAGAGCTTTATTTAGTATCCGGACCACCTTAGATGGAAACTATAGAAAGTCTGAAACTAAACTGCTTTGTTATACACTGAACAGACACTCTTTATGTTTTCACATAAAGAACAAAAAGGATTCACAAACCACAAAGTGTTTGAAACGATACCTGTTCAGTGCAGAACAATTCAGTCCGGGTTTCTCAAGTTTAAGAGTTTTATATTTTATAGTTGAGCCAACCAAAAGGTAGTTCAGAGTGGTTAAAAAACAGTGAACTTAACTGCTGAATCAGATGGAAACTCCACTATTGTCTTCCTCATTTATTTACTTTTGCTGCCAACACATCAGCAATCAAAACTGTATTCATTCAATGGGCCTTATAAAACTTGCTTAAACATTATTGTACCAACATTAAGATTTATCCAGAAACATGAGCCTCTAACTTAACCTGCAGAAAATAATGAGACTCCTTGGCTGTGTGTGACACATATAAAAAATAAATAAAATACGGCTCTATTATAACAACCCCTGCAAGAGGTATCTAGCTGTTCACCACCGATTCAAGGCGCGGGCGCCTTGTGAACTCTCTCTCATTTACTTTTTTCCATTTCTAGGCATCACTGACTCTGAAAACACAACTAGCGCACCTACAGTCAAAGTTCATCTGTTTTGTCTTGTCGCACTGCAGCACAACATCCCCAGTGTGTGTCAGTGGATACAATTGATGTGGGTAAAAATAAGCAAATTTTAACTCCATGTAATTACCAGTCCAGAGTTGGGACACAGCTCCGCACTGCTTTTGTTCATGTTCGTGACTTGCAGCAGTGGTTACCAGTGAAGGAGAACTCTTTAGCTTGCTGGCAGACCACCGTTCAGACAGGAAAATGAAGACAAACTTCCTGTAGTGTCTTGCAGTTATAAAAAACACCGACAAGGTTCATTGGGATGTCTCAACAACAACATTTTTTATAGTCAATGTAGTCGATTACATCAATTAATCATTGCAGCCCTACCGAACACATTAAGCTTCTGGAATGTCCCCGTCCTCAACCCTACTGAGAATTTGTGGACCATGTTTAGAACTGTTCATGCCGGGAAACCATTCAATTGAAATGAGCACTACCACTTCTCATAAGAAGAGGGATCGAATTGTAGTTGATGGCTACAAACAGTCTGTGCTCTTTCTACAACCTGCTACAGGACATTTAAGCAACTATTAGCAGGGGTGTATGTACATATTTGAACCTGTACGTATATTTCTGACCCTGGCTTAGAGAAGATTTGCATTCATGTCAACCAACTAATTCTTGTTTTAAACTTTGATCGAAGTTGTTAGTGTTATTTATCATTACACTCTCACAAACCATTAAAAGCCCAAAATTGATTTCATACATATGATGAGCGTAGGAGAACTTCTGACCATCACTGTACGCCGTGTGTGTCTGTAAATCCAATGTTTGCCAGACATCTGCATAAGGAAAAGGCTAATGCACCTGTGATCGGACCAGATGCCAACACGCCTGCTGTGCTTTCGACCAACTCAGCCATTTAGGAAACGCTCAGACCATCCGTTTCTGCTGCTATATAAAGAAAAAGCTTATAATGCTCTGGCGACTTTGTGATTTTACCGAAAGAAAAATAAAATCCACCCATCTCTTTAGTACTTTCCTTTTAGTAAAGATCTGAGTCATCTAATGCAGTCCTGTGATGCCACTTAAGTGTTTTCTATATATTCACTTAGGTATAGAGTACCATTTTGAATCCACTGTTAAACTCTAAGGTTAAATAGTAATTGTTTGAAAAGAGAAAAAGAGAGATAGACATTCACCTTTAGCTTTACTATTCTTGTTAACAGAGTCACAATTCCTATTTTAGCTCCTGTCCCAGTAAATAAGAAGGTATTCACAGAGGCTGTCAAAACAGCTCAAGGACTACACTAGTTGGAGCTCTGACACCCACAAGTTCAACTAATTAAACAGCTAATGAAAAAAAAATTAATATATGACAGGGTCACCAACGGCAGGCAGCGTAGCGAGAGGAAGAGGGCTTGGCAGCAGAACCGGCAGGATATAGGCGTTCTGCTAAAAAGCAAACTATGGACAACTACAGACAGATTTTTATTTTTATTTATTTTTTGGAGGTAGACCAGGAGGGATTAAGAGGCTGTCATTACCGTTTTATGGACAAATAAAACGCTATTAACAGGCATCACTTGTAAACAGTTTTTTGTTTTTTTTGCCTACTCAGGTTATGTTTGTCTGGTTAACAATTTGATGATCTGAAACATTTAAGTGGGACAAAAAAAAAAGCAAAAACCTGAAGAAATATTTAAAGGTGCAAAAACTTTTCACAGAGGTTTGGAAGCAACTTTATTGATGAGAATTTACATCATGGGATCCTAATTTGATTTGCACCAATCGTGGCCCACATAGAACAACAACAATCTGGGATACAGGAGGACTAATAGAAGCTGTTTAATCTGATCAGGACACTTTCTTGAAACTTGCAATCAGAATATATTAAAAAATAACTCTTCTAGAAACCAAAGCTGTTGCAAAATAAGCCAATAACTGTTCATGTGGACAATTATTGCTGTGGCCAATGAATAAGAACGTCAGACTGCCAACTTCTGCCAAAATTGAGAAAACAGTAATAGTAAAACAAAACACCCAGACATAGACCCCTGTAAATAAATCACTAAATCAAATCTATTACAGTTTTCCTTGACATCCTTCTGAGTAACAGACAGGACAGCTCACCCACTACATGACCTCTAGTTGGATCTTTAAGTGTCATGTTGACTTGAAGGTCTACAAATTGACACAAACATGCTGGTAGACCAAGAGATGATTTTAACACAAATAACACATTCAATTAGAAAGCTACTGTGGTTCCAACATTAAAAATGACCTATGATGTTAACGCCATACCAAGTGCCAGAGCCAAATCCATTAATGTGTTGATCACAACACAACATGTTAACGCATCATAAAACTCCAATTGCTTGTAAAATAAAATAAAATAAAAACAAAACAAGTGAGCCATTTCTGTCTTTATTGAGAGTGAAGGATCTAATCAGGAGATGCAAAACGCAACGGTCTAATAGCATCATTAGCTAAACCACTGACTCAGTCGGAGATTTTAGCCTCACCCTTCCCCCACCACCATCTTCTGCCCCGTCCAGAAATAGGGAGCCAGGCCTCCAGCTCTTTACTGTACAGCTGCTCAAGCAGAATAATTCTAGCATGTTATGTGCAACAGCGCAAAATGTTAACGTTCCAGAAATATCCAACTGCAAAAACACAACATTAATGAGATTGTGCTATATGTTGTCATCAAGACACAATTTAAGCAGTCATTTTTATGCGGGCATTTGTCCTCCAGGGAGTGGCAAAGATTAGTTCTCGAGCTCGGATACAAAATGTAATGATGTTTCCACAACATGCAAGACATGGCCCTGTCTAAAGCGACTAAGATCAGCTAGCCTGAACTTTCAAGATTGTAGCCAGAGGTAATCATCACACACAGGTGCACCTTCGTGATCTTGATATCATGTGATTTTAACACGAACAATCTCTCTTGATGCACTGAAATTGGTACAAGGCCATAGTCTTTTTTTTAGATTCCCTTCTCTTCTGGTAGTAATGGTGGGTAAAATAGCCAATTGAGTAATTTTTCTGAATCAGATGACCCCTGCGGAGTGGTTTAGCATGTTTTGCCAGCAGTGCTTGCCGTCTAAACAGAGCCGGCCCAAGACTGTAGAAAGCTCAAAGCAGATTTCGGTTTGGGGCCCCACTTCCACTTCAATCCATCACACACCAGCCACCACAGCATTAATACTCTCCCTTTTAAATTGCCCAGGTGTCATTGTGTGTTGTGCATTTATCATCCCCAGATTTCATGGTTTGTTAGAATGCTGACATTCAAACTGGCATAATGATGGAAAGTAGTTTTGCTTCAAATATTTCACTTCAAATTAAGACTGTACAATATATGACAATCACATTATCAGTGTGCATGTGCAATATCCATATCGCAAAGGACTGTTAGGAGTGCAATAATTGTTGGTGACTATATTCCAAGTGTTGTAAACTTGCATTTTTCATTTTTTTAGCCCTCTTACAGCAGCAGATGGTCACAAATGACATTGCTCAAAGTGCTAAATGTCACAGAGCCGTACTTCAGATTATTTAATAAACAAAAAGCTGTAAACAAATTGTAAAAAGAGGATTTTAAATATTTATTTTACATACACTCTGCGGAGTCAGGTAGGACAGGCCGGTTTAATTTGTTCTGTTTAGTTAGTAGTTACTGTATACATGACAGGACTCCAGCACAGAGAAAAGCCACAGAAATGATTAAGGAATAACAAGTTAGCAAAATTGTATTATGACTGTTAACTAGAGATAGAGCACCAAAGATTATGATTTTCTTTGAAGGGTCTCTGATCAGTGACATAGAAAGGCCGAATACTGAAAAATCCTAATTATTTTTCCTGCTCATTAAATGCAACAACAAACAAGTCTTACCATTTACAATTTATAAACATATAAACAAGCAGCTTAAGCTCTGATGCACTATTTTGTTATTTAATAATACAAAAAACAGTCCAACTTTGAAGCATATTTAAAAGTAGGCTCATTCTGACATTAGATTTCTGTGTGAGAAGTCAAGAGCTCCTAAAGGACCCGTGTAGGGTGACCAGGGCTCTGCTTTCTGCGGGACTTCTCCCTAACCCATTGGTTTTTAATCAAGATCGAACAACATGGCAGACTCACTTTATTTTTTATCATTTGTTGGAAAAGGCTCTTGCTGTAGCAGCTGTGTATGCTGTCAAACACAAGCGCATGATTTCCTGTCACTGCCTTTACCTCCGCCCAACCAGGAGATTTAAAGAAACTAAAAAAATAAACAGGTACTTTTCTGTGGACTTTTGTATTATGGAAACACTAGGTGATTAGCCGCTACAAACTCAAAAATATTAAAACCATAATACGATGATATTTTTAGCACGAAATTAATTGCAGGGACTTTCAGCCAATAGCTGGGATTTTGAAAGCCGCTCTGTGCAATTTGAAAATTTAACCGGAGTAATTTAAATTTTCTGGGTCCACACTTTCCTGGATAAAAGGGTCCTGGTCTGGGGGTAGGACTTTCAGATTACCCACAGACAGAGTTATGTGCTGAGCAACGCTGATTGGTGGACCCTTTCTTGCAGCATTCTGACTTCGGCTCACCCGCCATATTAAAAGACCTGCATGTTGTTTTCTACTTTATGTGAAATTTAAATTTAAGCGTACTTTTTGTGATCGAAAATGGACCAAAAGAAGAGGACACACGATAGGTGGACAGACAATGGGGGCCGGGTTCTTTTGAGCGTTTCTGCAGACATTCAGCAGGACTTTGAGTCGGCAACACTGAATGAAGCAAAACAAAAACTATCGCCACCCGCTGCACTGGAGGTGAAGTGCAGTTTTCTTTGCAAGTTCCCCTATGTCATGAGACTGATTTAAATACATTTTCGGCTGCATTTTAGAGCTGCGGAAACAGAAAGCACACAGATTACCCGGGTTTCCTGTTACCCACGTAAAATGAATCCCAGGTATTTAGCTCCCGAGACTTTCAGTGAAAAAGGGGTTCATGTGTGCAAAATCGCAATCGCAAAGGACTGCCTTGATGCAACATTTGGTTAATTTTATTATTTCGTGTGAATTTAATCAAACTGCTTGCCAATAATATATTTGATATTTGTTGGATGGACTTTTACTTTTAATATGAACAATATTAATATCGCAAAGAACTGTTTGGAATGCAACAATTGTTGTTTAGTACATGCCAACGATGTCAGAACCCAAGATCCTGATGATCACAAAGAAAGCTGCAAGCACTGATGAGAAAGAAGGGGGGGTGGGGCGTGGAGAAAATGTGGATTTACAACAACTGTTATAGTTATCGTAGTATTTATCAACATGATCACCAATGACTAATATTGTGCAGCCCTAGTCAGTGATGATTTGGGGAGCTGTGCCATCTACTAGTGTCGGTCCCCTGTGTTTACCTTCAGCACAGTCATTTGCCAGGACATTTTAAAGCACTTCCTGATTCTCTCTGCTTATAAACTTTATGGAGCTCCTAATTTCATTTTACACCAGCAGTTGGCTTCCATACACACTGCTAAATGACCTAAACCCCTGTGAGAATCTATGGCAGAGGTCTCAAACTTCAGTCCTCGAGAACTGGAGTCCTGCAACTTTTAGATGTGCCCCTGGTCATATACACCTGAAATCAAGTGGGTCCTTAGCATGCAGTCAAGGTCTGCACAGCTATGCTAAGAAGGTCTCATCTGAGTCAGGTGTGACCTACACAGCAGACACAACTAGAAGATGCAGGAACCCAGGTCTCAAGCACACAAGTTTAATCATAACATTTTCTGACAAACTCAATTTTGGGTTTTCATTACCAGAAATAACTTTTCATGGATTTCCTTTTTTTGTATTGAATTCATATACAAGTTTCACTTTTGCTGCTCAGTGGGCCCTAAGCAGCAGCTTGGTTTGCTTATGCCTTGAGCTGGCTCTACCTCTCTATTGCAACAACACATTATCAGTAGGGTAAAATTAACCCGCATTACAACGGTCTAAATCCAGCTCACACTCCCAGTTAGTGGGTGAGGGTTAAAGATCACTCTCCTGTAACTGCAACATGCAATGTGACAGAGAAGAAGTTGCTTTTATTTCCTGCCTATGTAAAAATAAAGACGAGAAAACAGCACTTCTGGCTGTTCCTGTCGAAGGTGCAAAAGTAAATCTCAAAGCAACATCACAAAGGACATCTCTTTATATAGAGTCATGCTGCAGTTTGAGATTATGCTCTTCCCTGTCAGAATGATTATTCACATATCAAGATATTTGATTTGTTTAATCTCCACGTGTGACACAGCGATGTCTCAGTCTAGTACAGGACTTATAGCCTGGCCTCTACCGCACTGCATTGGCAACAGCGAGCGCAGACAGCTCAGCTTGACTCTGCGGCTGCAGCAGCAGCGGCTGCTGCTGGGGATGGAGAGCTTCTGGAACTGACGGCTCCATGTCGCCACACATCTGCACCGCGACGTCTCGGTGTATTAAGACATGACGCTCCGCTGCTTCCGCTCGCTCTCAAGCTTACAGCGGGTAACGCATCTCTGGACTGAAAATAGACGTTGCTCGACCGTTACTCTCCGAGGACTATGATGTCAATCCGTTTTGCCTGGATTGTAGCGAACTTGATGCTGGCCACTCAGAACAATGAGCAAGCTAATTATGGTTAACACAGCGACCCCAGTGTGTTAATGATACAAACACCTATCCGGGTCGTTGTGGGGTTAGGAACGTTCTGCTCTCATTTAAATTTCGACACCTAGAGCTTCAACTTACCGTCGCAGACGTCGTGTTAACAATAAATGGCAAATTTGAACATAACTGAGGTCATTTCAGGTGTTTATTGGAGTCAAAATACCCCGAATGACACTTGTGAGGCACAGATAAATAAAACCTTTAGTCCTACCTTTGACAGACTCCTGCTCTTCCTCCTCGGCTGGGGTGAAGACCCTCTGGATTTAGTTGCGTTCACACAGCTACCATGCGCTGCTTTAAATCCCGCCCACTAGCCCTGAGCGGTATCCTATTGGTCCCTTAAAACACAACTGCAGACAATGCAGAGCTCGTCATTGGCTAAGGACAGCTGCCAGTCTTTTCGGATTCCTCTTCCCGCGTCCTGAACAGCGCTCCATCATACGTTACACTATACAGCCTATATTTAGACATTAAACAAGCAAGTAAAAACAACGTGACCTCAAGCAGCAATACACAACAAAGCAGGACAGAGTCTTCACACTTATGTTTTTAATGACAGACTGCACAATGAAAACTGTCAGGGAGCTGTTCAAGCAATAAACCAAACAGGGAAATTAAATTAAATCATTTGTGGTAATTATCCAGTGATAAATTGCAGTTTATTTGCAGTCATGACATTATGTGGTGCAAAAAAGAAATCGGCTGATGTGTAGGTGCCACAGTTTCTCCAGAACGAAGAGCAAACATGGCTACAGTTAGTCTTTCATAATAAGAGGAGCCTTGACTTGAGCTGCAACCTCAGCCCCCATAAGTTCCTCTACGATCGACAGGGCAAACTCAAAACTGGTTCCTGGCCCACGGCTGGTGATGTAATGCCCATCCTTCTGCACTCGAGCTTCTGAATATTTATAGTGGTCTAAAAAAGACACAGAACAATGCCATTAGCATGACGTGTGTGATCTTGGGAGCTAGGAGCCACTGCTCAGACGTACATATAATCTGCCATTGTTTCACTGCACTTAGTTCTAGTATGTTCTGTCGAATTCCTGCATCATCCTTCACCTTAGAGTGCTGTGCTCTGCTCTCCAACTGCAGTGTGACATGATTCTTCACAAGCAAATAAAGAGCAAGTACAGCACCATCTGCTGCCCTTTACAGATACTTACAATTCCACACACTGAGATTTCTTTAACAGCTAAAGTGCAGAAGTATTCATACCCCATAAACCTTTTTCGTGTTTTTGTCACATTACAACCATCAATCTCAATGTACTTTATTGGGATTATATGTAATACACCAACATAAAGTAGTGCATGACTGAAGCGGAAGTAAATTGAAACATGGTTTTCTACACTTATAGTAAAAGTCCAAAAAAATCTGGTGTGCATTTGTGTTCGGTTCCCTTTCCTCTGATACACATGAATAAAATTCGGTGCAACTGCCGTCAGAGGTCACATAATTAGCAAATCGACTCTACCTCTTTGTTATTAAATCACAGTACAAACAAAGCTGTTCTGTGAAGACCTCAGGGGTTTGTTAGAGAACGTCAATGAACAAACAGCACAATGAAGACCAAAGATCACACCAGAGAGGACAAAGATAATGTTGTGGAGAGGTTTATAAAAGGGTTAAAGTAATAAAACTGTATCCCAGGCTTTGAACTTTTTAGAGAGCTCTGTGCAATCCATCATCTGAATGAGAGCCTAGACGAGGAAAGCATTAATCAGAATAGAAGCCAAGAGGCTTATTGTAAGTCTGGAGGAGTTGCAGAGATCCACAGCTCAGGTGGAATAATCTGTTGGCAGGACAGCTAGTTGTACACTCTACAAATTTGGGTTTTGTGGAAGCGTGGCAAGAAGAAAGCCAGTGTTGAAAGAAAGTCCTATTTATAGTACAGGACATAGCACACATTGGAAAGAAGATGCTATAGTCGAATGAGCCCATAATTAAATATTGGACCTACATGCAAAATGCTTTGTGTGGTGGAAAAAAACCTTGAACATTTCATCCCCACTGTAAAACATTGTGGTGGCAGCATCATGCTGTGGGGATGCCTTCTTTCAGCAGGAGCTGGGAATCTGGTCAGAGATGATGAGCATATGGGTGAAGCTGAGGTTCAACTTACATCAAAGCTCATTCATGTATTTAGAATGGCCTAATCAAAGTCCAGAACAAAATTCAAGTGAGAATCAACTGCAAGAGTTGAAAATTGATGTTTACATCCACTCACCATGCAATCTTACTGAGCTTCAGCAATTTTGCAAAGAGGAATGGCCCAAACAATTCACACGTAAGATGTGTAAATCTGGTACTACTCTAGTACTACTGGTACATACTCTAAAATACTTGCAGCTGTTAATGCAGCATAAAGGTGATTCTACAAAGCATCCAGTCAGGGGCAGCAAATGCAAAGGCACAGCCACAGTTTTCAAAGTCCTATTTGTAAAAAAAAAAAAAAAAGAAAAGCTTTGTGTTGGTCTATTGCATAAAATCTAAATAAAATACACTGGTGTGTGGTTGTAAAGTGAAAAACTGTGATAATGTTCAAGGGGCATTAAAACCTTTGAAGGTCAATGCAGATGATCAAAGTATCTAATGTTTTTACCTCCAGCCATCATCTTCTCCTTCATGGCAGGATGTGTGGTGACTGTGCTGCCGTAACCGATGCCATGAGCCAGAAGAGCGGTGGGACCTGAAGAAGGGCAAAGCTGGTTAAGGTGTGTCAGACAGCTTTCAGACACCAAAAATGAATGTTCTTCAAGTTCAGCATGAAACATATACAAACAAAGAATATAAAAAAATAAATTATGCAGTTTCCAGAAATGTCTATATATTCCAGTTAATAATAAATGAATGACACATATGCACAATATCTAATAACAGTGTGTCCCTAAAGGTGTCCTCAACCTGAGAATTGTTTCTAAGAATACACTCATACAGTATACAGTTTCAGCTTCTCTCCAAAAGACACTGCAACACACTGGAAAGGGAGGGAAATAAAAAGGAGAGGCTGAGGACACCGACTTCTGCTGCATTAACTTTTGTAATGCCCTGACACTGCTGTGAGCTCATCCAAAAACTGTTAATAAATAGAAAGTTATTGATCATCCTGCTTTGGCTGCCTTCCCATGCAGTCTCAAGATTACACTTTCCACACTGGCAGAACAACAGACTGGCGTTTAAAGCCAAGCTACTCCTGTTACCAGTCCCCACCCAGAGGACGCCAGCCTGGGTAAAAAATAAATAAATAAATAAAATAAAACCTAAAAGCTTGGTAGATGCAAAGAAGCATACATTTGCAGTGCCTTGCAAAAGAATTCACCTTACCTGGGCTTTTTACCTATTTTGTTACATTCAAACCTGTCATTTACATTTTTTTTAACATTGTTTTATGTGATGGATCTGCACAAAATAGTCTTATGTTGGTGTAGTTAAGAGAAAAACACAATTTAAAACTGAAAATTGCCATGTGCATATGTAACCACCCCCTTTGATATGAAGCCCTTAAAAAGTTCTGGTGAGACTGGAGTATCTGTCCATAGGACCACAATAAGCTGGACACTCCATAGAGCTGGTCTTTATGGAAGAGTGGCCAGAAAAAAAGCCATTACTTAGTGTTCGGCATGTTTTGAGTTTGCCAAAAACGCATGTGGGTGACTGCCCAAATGTATGGAGGAAGGTGCTCTCGTCAGAAGAGATTAAAATGTAACTTTTCGGCCACTAAGGGAAGCGCTACTTCAGGCACAGATCCAACACATCCAATCACCCCTAGAACACCATCCGTACAGTGAAACATGGTGGTAGTGATCATCATCAGGGACTGGGAAACTGGTCCGAGTCAAGGAAAAGATGGATGGTGCTACATACAGGGAAATTCTTGAGCAAAACGTGTCAGTCTGCCTGTGATTTGACACTGGGAGGAAGGTTCACCTCCCAATAGGAGAGTGACCCAAAGCAAACCCTCAAATACTTTAAACATTTAAATGTGTCAGCATGGAATAGTCAAAGTCCAGACCTCAACCCAATTGAGAATTTGCTCGACATGAAGGAGTGGGAGCAGTTTTGCCTTGAGGAATGGGCACAAATCCCAGTGGCAACATGTGGCATGCTCATAGAAACTTCTCCAAAGCTACTTGCAGCTGTAATTCCCACAAAAGGTGGCTCTACAAAGTACTGACTTCAGGGGGGTTAACAGTTAAACACGCTGTAGTTTTCAATTATTTTGTTCTATTTGTTGTTTGCTTAATCAAATAAATTATGCATCTTCAAAGTTGTAGTCATGTTCTATAAATCAAATGGTGCAAACTCTGAAAAATTCCATTTTAACTCCATTTTCTGAGGCAACAACACATAAAAAAAGACCAGGGAGGTAAATACGTTTTCAAGGTTGTGTCTTCCGACAAATATTAAATAATGCTCTCAGAAATCAAGCTCTTTAGCAGCCTTTTGTGTCAAGATACAATTTTTTATGATGCACCCTCTCAGGGTTCGTTATCGCTTGTATTCCTGTGAGGATTTCAGTCATATTTAGAACGCCCTTCAATCCACTTTGCTGCACCGGTCCCCTGTCCTGTCCCTGTTTGAAACATCTTTCCTGCATCCTTTCTCTGTCCATGAAAGCTGTCTGATAAAATCCAAATAGACATGAGGGGGGGGGGGGTTCACCAGTAACCTCAAGTTAATGAAGTGTGGCATAAAGGGACAGAAATAATTTATCAAAACGTCCCTAAATCCAGATCCAGAACAATAAGTCTCAGGTTGCTTTCTTTGTATATCTTTGGTTCCTGCCCATCTGTTGTGGAAACAGCTGTCTTATCAGCTTTGCTGCTTTTGGTTGAATCCAAGAAGACAGGATCTCTCTGGTAAATTCAGTGGCATTGGAAGTCTCTCCCATCATATTACCTCAATGTCTTTAACAGATGTTGTCCCGTGCTTTCAGGCAGAAGCCATTTTGAGTACAGCAGCCTTTTTGTTTTGTCTATCTGCTGCTTTTACATCTTAGTATCAATTCTCCAAAAAACCCTTTGTAAGGGCAAGTACAAAATATAATTTAAAGAGCAGCACTTTGCATATTTTGATTTTAAAAAAGACCTTCACATTTGTTATATCTCAAAATCCCCCCCCCCCCCCCTTTTTTTTTTAAAGTTGCTTTGAGATTTATAATGAAATATGATTTGAAATTGTACACCGTTAATGTGACATAATCTGTACAGTTCAACTGACAAAAACCTGAAAATAAAATTAAAAATTAAGAAGCTGCACTCTCTGGGCTCTATAAGTCTGGACAACCTGACTGATGCTTTGATAAAGCCAATTTTAATTCAACACATTTTTTTGAGTTCACACCTGCCATCTACTACAATGAATCTGGTCCACCTGAAATCACATTCAAGCACCCTAGTAGATTTTACTTTACTGTTACTTATTTGCATCCTTGAGCTAAAGCAACAGTTTGCAGAGAGCTTTAGAAGTATCAAAAAGATCTAATTGTTCAAAGATATCATTCAGGAGAAGCGGTCCGGATCTGCAGAATGTTCTATGGAGTACTGGTTTTGTTCTACATGTGACAACAATCTCCTGTATTCTCTATTTTTCCAGACTAAGAATTAGCATTCCAAGACATCCATCTTTTTTTGCACAAACATTCAGGCTTTGCTAATTTTTGCAAAAAAATGTATCAAGTCACAAAATATCTGGTGGAAAATTTGTTAGTTTAGCACAACATTGTGCATCACCTTAATAACACCATACCCACGGCGGCGGGTGCATCATGCAAAATATTTTTATCATTTTATTTACCATGTTCTTTTTTATCTGCACTTTACAGAGTATATGTCACATAAAAGATTGAAAACATTTTGAAATTATTTATCTTGGTCTCATTTGTTTTATGTCACAAAAACCTGCAATCTACCTCCTATGGGGTTAAAGTTCAATAGCCATCACAATCCCTTAGTCATTCAGTAACTATAACATGTGGCAAACTGCTTGCGTACAAATGTGTGCAAATCTTTCCAGAACATCTACATTATTAGATTAAATCCATGATGATCAGGCATATAGTCACATCAGATCCAGTTTTTAACCCACAGACAGAGCTTGCTATCAGAGGTGAGCCCTGTATAATTAAGGCTTGTTTGTTTTCATAAGCTGTACCTGCACAGATGGCTGCAATCAGGCCTTTTCTGCCATCTTGGTCCTGTAACACCTCCTTCACAGCAGGAGACTGTAAAAAAAAAGAAAAGAAGAAGAAAACAGATCCACAGTCATGAGTCATTTCCAGACCATGTGATGATACTGTGTATATGCTGACTATATTATATCAAGGCACAGTGGCAGAGTTTTAGACACATGCTACAACACTTCTCTGCAAATACAGCATATTTAAGCACCATCCTAGATTTATATATTACCTAACCTTTATAAAAATATGCTTACTTTAACGTATGCTTACTTTACTGTATTCACTCCGAGTCTCTTTGTCTCATTTTAATGTTAGTTTGACAATCTGAAACATTTAAAAGTGATGAAAAAGCATACACAGAAGAAATATGGAAATAAATAAAAAGATTTTGTGACAGCAGGCTGGTAAGTGCTTATAGATCCAATTTAAAATTGGTTCCCTCCTAACTTATCTGTTATGTTTAGACAACATTGGCCGATCCCTTGAGCTTAGGATTCATGTCATATCTAAATGATTTCAGAGACAAGAAACCTAAAAATAATTCCTGTAAAATGCATATTTATAAGAAACAATAAATGCTTTGAAATCGAAAATCAGACCTCAGTCTTCACATTTAGAGCAGCTGTTGAGAGTTTTCTGGTGGTATAGCTCTCTTTTAAACTATAACATCCAAGTGATTTCCTCTTGGAGGGAAGTTAACCTTCTTATTACCAATACATCTTGTAGAAAATGAGGTATGATTCATGTCAACACAGTTCCCACAGTACTACTGCTTAATAAAAACCCAAAGTGGAACAGCCAGCTGCTCTGCACTGACACACTACAGAGCACTTAAAGAAATCAGGTTGTAATGGTTCTGAAGGCGGGTAAAGATGTGTTTGGGAAGGGGTTAATAAACACTAGCTATGTCTACATGTGAAAATTTCTGGATTGGATTAAACTTTGTTCGGACTAAACAGGAAAAACAAAATCCTAATGCAACGATTATACACGGGCACAAAAATGGAATCCTGACGTGCGTTTACATGCATCACGCTTATTTCAGAATAGGAGCAGTTTGACATGCGTAGAGTCGAAAATGTGTCAGGTTGACATTGGGCACACATCTGTCAGGTCAGGTCAGTTTGACCCAATCGGAACAAGTGTTTATATGTACGCAGTTCGGATTGCAGATCCGCATAAAAAAACCTTTCATTTGGAATACAAATTCCTTCCGACTGACCCAGTTGGATCAGAATATTTCAAATGGCGCATCTACATGTAGCATTTTTATTCTGACCGTTCCTTTAATCCAAATACTTATGTCCAGGTAAACATGCCTACTATGCCTCACACACAGTAAACTCCTAAAGTGCAAAACAACCAGCTGAGATCATCCTTTGTGTCACATTTTATCTTAACTTCTGCAGAACTGAGTATGTTTGCATTGCTGTTCATCCGTAACAATTGAATGATGTCTCAAGTGAATTATTATAGCAAAATAAATGTCCTCCCCCACAAAAACACACTAAAGAGTCAATAAACAAAACCTAAAAGCAGTTTATGAAGTATCATTTTAGCCTTGACATTGTTCCCAATTTCCATTTTTATTTTTAAAAATAAAGCTATTTTAACTTTTACCATCGCTACTTACTTTCAATACTCACTGGACTGCTCATTGAGATGTAGGAACAAACAAATGAACAAAGAGTCACGTGTAATTTTCTCACCTCTGCCAGATTCTGGGCCCCCGGCATTCCTCCTGGAAGAAGTACCACATCATAAGGGCCCTTAAAAACAAACCACAGCAGGCATCACCTAGCATATCGGTTAATACCTCGCAATAAAAGTCTGGACATTATTAGAAAACAGTGTATAATTTTAGGAGTCTATGACTTATAGAAATGAATAACACATGAATAGAAAAACACCTGCAGATTCAATGCCTTAAAATGAAAATTCAAGTGCTTAATAGGGCATTTTGAAGGGTTTTCTTGTACTACAGCGCCTTACAAACGTATTCATCCCCCTAGGACCTTTACACATTTTGTCATATTACAACCACAGACATTAATGTGGTTGATACATGATAAATTGTGATTTAATGTGATAGACTAACACAACGCAGCACATAATTGTGAAGTGGAAGGAAAATGATAACTAGCTTTGAAAAATCCTGAAACTCTGAAAAGTGCATTGCACATTTATATTTAGCCTCCTTACTCTAAATACAATCTGGTGCAACCAATTACTTTCAGAAGTCGCCTAATTTGTTTTCTGCAGGATTCATTTGACCCCGTTTGGATGGAGAACTTCCCTAAACAATTTTCAAGTCTTGCCACAGATTCTCATTTGGATTCAAGCATGGACTTTGAGTGGACCATTTTAATAAACTAGTATGTTTTGATCGATACACTTTCATTTCAGCTTTGACTGTATATTTGGTATTGTCATCCTCATAGAAGGTGAACCTCATTGCAGTCTCAAGTCTAATCCATTTTTTTCCGGCTCCCTTCATTATCTCATCAACTCTGACCAGCGTCCCTGCTGAAGAAAAGCAGCCCCTCAGCATGATGATGTCATCACCATGTTTCACCATGGGGACGGTGTGTTCAGGGTCATGTGCATTGTTAGCTCTTCAACACGCACAGTGTTTTCCATGTAGGGCAAAATGTGTAATTTTTGGCAGATTGCAAGCAAAACATCTCATGGTGTCTTTTAACAATACCTTTCTTCCTTCCACTGTCACAAAGAGGACAGATTTGTGGAGTCCATGACAAACAGTTCTCCCAGCTGGATCTCAGCAGCTCCTCCAAAGTTACCAAATTACCATGGGCTTCTCTAAGAAAAATACTTTAATAGCCCAGCCTGTCAGTTTAGGTGGAAATCAATATCTTTGTAGGTTTGCAGTTGGGCCATACTCTCTATTCTCAGATGATGGGTTTAAAGTCTTTCTGTTTGTTTTCAAGGCTTTACACAGGCTTGCCCCGCCTTATTTAACCGAGCTTCTCCACCACTACACTCCTACTTGGTCACTTCGGTCCGCTGACCAGCTGGTCCTGGTCATTCCTAGTTCCAAGCGGAAGCTTAGAGGGGATGGAGCCTCCTCTATTGAGGCCCCTAGGTTATGGAATGCTTAACCTTTGCACATTCGACAGGCCCCTTCACTGTCCATTAAACCCGTTTAAAAACGTATTATTACTCATTGGCCTTCAACCCAACTGGGACTTGATTTTACTCAGATTTTATAGGTATTAATGTCATCCGTTTTATTGTTTGGTTTTTACTATGTTTGTACTGAGTTTTTAAGTTATTTACATTGTTGTGTGCTTACCTTTGTTTTTTTATTTGATGTTCAGCACTTGTTTCAGCCGTGGCTGGTGTTGAAGCGCTTTATAAATAAAGTTGATGATGATGCTTTGTGAAATGTTTAAAGCTTGAAACATGGTTTTCACCAGAACGTCATTTCTGGCCTGTTTCCTGTGTTCCTTGGTCTTCGAGATGCAGTTTGTTCACTGACCCTTTTCAGATTTTGCTTTGTAAAATAAATAAATAAATAAAAACCTTGAACCTTTTCTTCCCCTTCATGATTATGGACTAATGTTTGTGTTTGTAATGTGACAAAACTGAAAAAAAAATGTTTAAGGGCTGTGAAAACATTTGCAAGCCACTCACTGTGACTGCTTACTGGGGTAGCAACAGACTCACCTGTTTGCTGGCTTCCTCCAAACTGGCATCAGGACAGATGACAACATTTCTGCTGCACTTGACTGGATCTTTTCCAGTCAGACCTGCAACTGTCACTGCAATCTACACATATAAACATATTACTGCAGACCAATATCACAACATGGCATCCTCACTTTAGTGGGTTAAAGAGACCTTTATGTAGAGGTTAAATGAGGTTGGACTTTGACATTTAACTTGGCCCCAGTGTTATGGAAACCATCCACAGTTAGCAAACTTGGTAGCCAAATCACCAGCCAACAGCTAATTGGTTTGGGGTTTTGAACACTCATAACTTTATTACTGGTGCATTTTGCTTTATGTGACTTTAATTAATTCTCAATATGATAAAAAAAATACCCTTAAAGGGTTGTTTAAACTAGAAAATTCAAAGCAGCGACTGCAGGGTTGCCTGTTATTTCATGCTAGCAGGCTAACAGATATAAACTGTGCAGTACGAACCCCGGCTCTGCGCATAATGTCGACAGGAATCACTGTCTCCATCTCTTCTGCGCCTTTAGACAGAATCACTAAGGCTCTCTTTCCTGCCATGGTCAGCTTGATGTTTCGCCTCTGCAGAAGCAAGGACGCTTTTAACTTCTAGCGGCGTCCCCCTGGATTCAGGCGTGCTTTGAAATGAGGCGTTAAAAGGAGGAGGGTTGCCAGACCGGGTCGGTAAATCCCCCCATATGGAGACAGTTGTTCTTACATCTCAAAAAAGTGAAGAGAACCACAAAGCCTCCATGCTTAATCTGTTTATGATTTAATTCCTAATACAAACTTAGAAACTCCAAAACAAATATAAATTATGCTCATCGTGGTTGTTATCTCTTCATAATATCCGATTTCCAACATGTCTCAGCCCACTGCAAAGAACATAGGAATCTGGGTTATTCAGTCTAAAATAATTTTATAATAATTTTCAGTTTAATCACAGCTGATAAGTGGACGTCTGTGAATGAACTTTAACTTGTACTTAATATGCCTACATGTTTTTTTGGCAATTCAGCAAGAATGTAAAATTTTGTGATATATTTTACCTCCAAAACAAATTACCCCCAATAATAAAAATTAAACAAATTAATAATAATAATAATAATAATGGCATGTCGGTTGGATGGATAGGTAGATAATAGGCTGCATAGTGGTGCAGTTCTTGCCTTACAGGGAGAACATCCTTGAACCAAGTCCCAGAAGGGGCCGTGCATGTAATTTGCGTGTTTTCCTAGTCTCTCCATGAAGTCTCTCCAGGTTCCCCAGCTTCTTACCACAGTTCAAACATGTGCATGTTGGGGTAACTGGCCTCTCTAAATTGCCATTAGGTATGAGTGTGTGTAGTTGCATCCCTGCACGGATTAGGCAGCTTTAGAAAACTACTAGATATGTTAAAAACAAATCTGTGGTTTACTCACTCACCTTTGTGTGCTCTACTCTAAAGTTAAGTAGCCGTATTAACATGTCCGTCGCTAAAGTCTCTATTATGTTCATATCTAAAGCGGTGGATCAAATTTCTTCTTACTGTTGATATGGAAATAAAGAGTTCACGGTCTTTATCAAATATATTTTTTTGTTCCAAAAGTAATAACTGATTTGGGAAAGAAAACGTTAAAGTTTTTCGTTACCTGATCGTCTGAACAAAATTCAACCTGAAGGTTATCTGCAAAATTTAGTATGCTTGACTAAACTAAAAGCTTTGGTGAAAATGATGGAATCCATGCTATCTGCTAACTGGTGTTTTTATGTAATTAACTTCTCTGTTGAAAGTATTCACACTGCTTGGCTTTTTACCTATTTTGTTACATTCTAACTTGTAATTTAAGTTGCTGAAGTGAAATGAGAAAAGTGTAATTATAAAAAAGCTTATTAAAAAACAGAAAATTGTCATATGCCCCTAAAATGTTCTGGTGCAACCAATTACTATCAAAAGTCACACAATCAGTGAAATGAAGTTCACCTGTGTGCAATCTAAGCGTCACATGACCTGTGACGCTTAGATTGCACACCTTTTCTGAAAGCACATCACACCATGAAGACCAAGGAGCTCTTCAAACAAGTCAGGGACATTTTGATGAGAAGTACAAGTCAGAGTGGGGTTATAAAAAATTTCCAAGTCTTTGATGTTCCCCTGGAGCACCATCAAATCCACCATCTTCAAATAGAAAGCAGCAGCAGTCTATGGGCGAGAGGCGGGGTACACCCTGGACAGGTCGCCAGTCCATCGCAGGGCAACACACAAACAACCACGCACCCTCATTCACACACCTAAGGGCAATTTAGAGAGACCAATTAACCTAACCGGCATGTCTTTGGACTGTGGGAGGAAGGCGGAGTACCCGGTGAGAACCCAGTCATGCACGGGACTGCTGGAGATAGGCACCAGCTTCCCCGTGACCCACTACGGAAGAAGCGGTAGAAAATGACTGAAGACTGACAAATAGAAAGCACATAGTGGCACATCAAACCTGTCAAGAGAGGGCCGCCCAACAAAACTCACAGATCCGGCAAGGAAGGCATTATGAGAGAGGCAGCACAGAGACCAAATGTAACCCTGAAGGAGTTGCAGAGTTACACATCAGAAACCAGAGTATCGGTCCATTGGACCACAATAACCCTTACACTCCATAGAGTTGGGCTTTACGGATGGCTGGCCAGAAGAAAGCCATTCCTTAGTGTTAAAAATAAGCACATTTAAATGTGCTGGAATTGTCCTAGTCAAAGTCTAGACCTCAACCTAATTGAGAACCTGTGGTTAGACTTGAAGATCGTTGTTCACAAGCGAAAACCATCCAACATGAAGGTCCTGGAGCAGTTTTGAGTTCAGCAAGGGGAATAAATCCCAGTGGCAAGATGCGGCATGCTCATAGAGACTTATTCAAAGCTACTTGCAGCTGCAATTGCTGCAAAAGTTGGCTCTTCAATGTACTGACTTTACGGGGTGAACAGTTATGCACGCTGATGTTTTCTGTTATTTTGGCCCATTTGTTTTTTGCTTCACAATAAAAAAGACAATATATCTTCAAAATTGTAGGCATGTCCTGTAAATGAAATGGTGCAAACTATCAAACAATCCATTTTAATTCCAGGTTGAAGCAACAAAACATGGAAAATGCCCAGGGGGATGAATACTTTTGCAAGGCATTGTGCATAAACATGTTCAAATCAAATTAAAGTCTAATTTAATTTAATAATAAAATATAAATTAGTATAGCTAATACATTCTTCATTATAATTAGAAAATGTAGAAAAATAAATTTTGACACCCATATAACATCTTGTTATGTTTCAGCTTCTTTGCATTTTACAGAGATTTATTGTAACAGGTCAACGTGAAGTTCTGCATTTTTATGAAGTATTTTTACAAATAAAAGTCGGAAAGTGTGCTGTGCATTTCTACTCAGTCCTTTCAGCCTAAAGCCCTTAAATAAAAGCCAGTGCAAAAGATTGCCTTCAGAAAACACTTTATTGGTAAACATATTGCAGTTGAGTAATTTAATCTCAACATGAATAAACTGTCTAGGCCCCAGAGGCTTTTTAGTGAACTCTGGTGAACAAACAACTTCAGGAGGATCAAATAACACACCAGGCAGGTCAGTGATAAAGTTGCAGAGAAGTTTAAATCAGGGTTCGAGAATAAAATAATATCCCAAGATTTGAACCTCTCACACACCACTGTTTAATCAATCTTCCAAAACATTTTTGGTCTATTTGCAAAAGACTTCATGTGGTGGAAACACTGTACATTAATCTGAACACTTCATAACAAAGGTGAAACATGGTGGTGGCAGCATGATGCTGTGGGGATGCTTTTCTTCAGCCTGAAGGTGGTCGGAGTTGATGGGAAGATGCATGGGGTTAAATACAGGGTAATTCCTGAAGAAAACCTAGTAAAGGCTGCAGAATATTTGAGACTGAGTCGGAGATTCCAGCAGGAGAACAATGTTAAGCATACAGGCATAGCTCTTATTAAGTGGCCCACAACAAATTTTATTAATGTGTTTGAATGGCCCTATTAATGTCCAAACCTAGATACAATCGAGAATATGTGGCAGAATTCTAACATTTATTTTCACAGACTCTATCCACTCAATCTGAATGAGCTTGAAGTCTTTTACAAAGAAGACTTTGCAAAACTTTCTGAGACATTGTGCAAAAGACTTGCAGATGTCAGATTTTAAAACTTGTCTTAAGGTTTGAAAGCCATGTAGCTTTGCTTTCTACTTCACAATTATACATCTGACATTGTTCTGACAAATTAAATTATATGACATTAAGTAAAATTAAGTTTATGCTTTTAACATGAAAAGTTGTGAAATTAAGGGGGTATTGATATGTTTGCAAGCAAGTTGCATCCACCCTAGTGCCCTGCAATCCATATTAAGATAAAATGGGTTTGGGAAATTAATTAAAGCATGAGTGTCAGCTTCTAAAATAAATATTCTAATATAGAAATGTAACTGTGACATTTTGATGACTTGTCAACTTTATTGTTTTTTTCAGCTTTGTATCGACATTCAAATCTTCCACAAATATAATGTAATTCGAAAAGGAAAGAGGAAATGGAGCTTCTTTTATCTCTTGTTATTGATGCAGTATCAACATTTTAATTAATGCACTGTTTACCAGAATAAACAATAGGCATCTCAGTCAGTTAAACTGCAACTGCAAATATTAATTTTTTTTTCAGTCCCATGTAATGAACCCTTTTATCCAGTAGGTGGCGGTATTAGCCAATGGTTCCATGTGAAGCTTGAGAAACATTTTCGGAATTTTCAAGATTTTTCCACCACTGTAATTAATCCAATTAATGTCTTGAAGAAAAAAATCCTGAAGAAAATTGACAAGCGTTGTTAGTTTGCTGGTCTCCATCTTAATGTTGACTGTTGTTGTAATTAGGCCAGCAGTTGAGCAAATTTAAAGATGGATCTGTTTGGAAACTTGAGCACAGGTCCCCTGAAAGGTGTCAAAGCTCATATTACAGTTTAAATAATAGAGTTTTTCTTAAGTTGTAGTCTGCATGCACAGATCTCATAGTTAAAGAGTAGAGGTTTGTGCCACAGGTTGTTTACTGTGTCTGTGAGCGAATTTAAGGAGCAGGGATGAACCGACACAGACCCACCAAGGCATTTAAACTAATTTCCACCAATTAATTCACATGTTCATCTAATAATACACTTCGTTATGTAATCAGAACATGCATAGTTAGACTGGGAAGATATTGCAAAGTTAGGAAGGAACAATATGATACAAATTACAAATCTTTGCACAGAATTGTATCTGGAGATTAAAAGGCTTTGTAAGTGACAGAAAACAAGGCTCGAAAAATTATAAATGTGGGAATAGCTGGCCACTTTGATGCACATACATAACTCATACAAACTTCTAAAGTTCTGATTGTCAAAATTATCTTTATACACAAAGAGAAATAGATACAAAAGAGCTCCAGTTTAGCAAAGATTATAATTACTAATTATTATGTGAAACATGGCCATTGTATAACTGGGCAGTCCCACATATATTTTATACGTTTAGGTCATAAGCATGACTAAAAATAGAGAGTTTCTAGTTTTGGAATAACAGAGGCATTCTTGAAAAGTAATGAAAAGATGCTAAAAATGTCTTTTTTGTAAGATTAATCAAGGAAGTTATCATTCTATATGTAGTTTACAGCACCCTTCACTACAGTTAGCAGCCCTGGTAAACATGTTTACAAAAGACTAAAAAAACGTTGGAGACTTGGTTAATATACCACTCTTTGCTGCAGTTTTCAAACGGTCAGCTTTGGAGATTTTGTTTTCGAACCTCCTGACTGTTCATGGTAGCAAAATAACTGTTTTGAACAGTTCAACATACTTTAAGTTGATTAATTATTGCTCTAACTATAGCTGTAGGAAAGTGTAGGCTAGTGCCTATTTTCTTGTTGCCATTTTCTGAATTATGCAGATGAACACACCTCGGTCTTCTTGAACGGCATGTTTTCTTGTCTTTCCCATTTTGAAGAGAGGCTAAGAGAAACAAGCTTTTTTGTCACTGTATCTTTGGACCCTAGAGAAAAAAGACATCATAGACTAATTATTAGAAGTTCCTAGAGACCCAAACTTTAAAAACATAGGGTAGAAAGGCCAAAAAAAGGTTTAGTTACATAAATTTTATATGAATATTTCGGGAGCATAAGTAATTGTAAAGATTTTGTTAAAAATTTTTATTTTCCCACAGCAATTTTGGCTCTACTGAACACATCTCCTCAAATTAAAGACTGGATTTTTCAAATTTTCATTGTGAATGTATGTGACTGCAATAAAAGGATGAATTTTTCACAGGGTTTTTTACACATTGTAAGAGCTGTATGTATTTATTGCATGTTTCATGTTGACAAAGCTCACTTTAGCCTGTGGAGTAAAAGCCCCCCCATCACTGAATTCCTTTGCACATTATTATTGCGGCTGTGTTCCCTCTTGCCTTCACCATAAAGCCTTGTTCTCTGCTCTTTTTTATCGGGACTTGCACAGAGGTTTGTGCAAAAACCTGAAGGGTTTCTGGAGTCAACCCTCAGAGGGGAGACAAGAATACACAAACTGTTTTTTTCTGAGCAAATAGAAAGTCCTCAAACTATATGAGGGAATTCCACAAATTACTGATTGTCACAAAGTAATCCTGTTACCATTGGATGTAATATGAAATGGTGTAAACATGGAAATAAACAGCTAATGTGGATGTAGCTTACAGGCTCTGTTCATTTGAAATATACAGCAGAGGCAAGCACTGCTTTAGATCACGACTAAGGAAGAGTGTCACAAAAACTCAGAGTGTTTCTACAGAAAATTAGCTTTTACAAGCAGAGATAAAAATTTATGATTTTTTTTATTTACCTTTTGCATCATTTCACTTCAGCTCATTTTTGTGCAGCCCTTTTTCGAACCAATTTCCCCCACTGATTGATCTGATGTCAGCGTTCAAGGTAACATTTCTGCTCTAAGGAAACTGATGCATATTTAGGAGCAGTTTATCTTCCCATCTGTGCGGAGGCTTTTATCTCGCGCCTGCTTCACACACTGTAAGCCACTGAGTGCACGGAATGAGTGACAAGCATATAATCTTGATTGCATCTCGTTTCTATTACCTCATGCTGCCAAGAGCTCAGGTGACAGCTGGGAGGGAAAAAGGTGACATTGAATTTTTACGCACCTGCGCCTGCACTTACACAGACACGAGATGGCGCCAGTTGAGAGAAGACGCTTTGAGCTGACAGAAAAAAAGTTTTGAAATATAAAGAGTTTTCAGATATATGGGACAAACATATACCACAGTAAAAAAAACAGTTTGCAAGAGGGAATGTCTCAGCATTCAACAATTTGTGTTAAATGCTTTAGAATATCCAAAATAAGATTCCTGCAAATCCAAGCCATGACAAATTGTGTTCAGCCACAGCGGCTGTATTATAAATTAATGTGTTGTTCAGCTCATTGAGTATGTGTAACAACATGGACCAATATTGCCCCCCCCCCAGACACACACACACATAGGAATGAGGTTGAAGAGAGGGTGACATTTATTTGAGGAGTCTCAATTTTCCTCTCTTCTCCTTCTGCATCTCACAGAGTATCAGTTTGTTTTGTTTTTTGCATTTGATGCCTTTATGCTGTACAGTGTGGCCTATCTTCAAACAGGGGCCCTGATCACACATGGCCCAGCAGCGGTGCTTCAACCCCCCCACCCCCTCAAGCCTCAGCCCCGACCTGCTCCTCTACACAGAGGGCAATAAAGACACAAGACGGATTAGTGTTGTGTGCCTAACAAAGTGGTTGCCAGAGAGTGAGAGGGCTGTGCCCATGGGCACAACCACGAGCCCCGCTCTGTCGAAGTCCCCCCCTCCACCCACTGCCTCACCTCCCCCAGCTCGGGCATCCCTAAGGTCCGTGCTCTCTCAGGGAGCTCTGTGGATGTGTGATAGACTCTGAGTGGGTGAATTCATGTTGATACTAAAGAGGCAAGAGGACGCAGACAGATAATCCGAAGCTTAAGCAGCAGTGTAGTAACTAGTTTTCCCCTTAAACAAGGGAACATGTGTGCAAACAGTTAATTCAATCACATATTCACGCTGTCACATTTTCTCTGTGAAGACTTTCCCACTAAAAGTTCAAACTCCTGACAACCAGGCACTTAAAACAGTTTATCCCACACCTCCTGGTCGAGTGCAAGTTTAGCTCCATGTCTTTCTGTGTTGATTTAACCCACTGCAAATCCAGAGGAAAAACCTCCTGAGCTCAGGCCAGCTAAAGGCCTTATGAATACCTCTCCCACTATAACCGGTGTGCTTATACAAATAGAACACCACATAATTGTACATGTGTGATAAACAGAGAGGCTGTGGTCTCTCTGATGTTGTCACGTTAGATAGGAGTGTTGCATGTGTCTTTGCTGTGGAGGAGCTTGTGTGAAGGTGCAGGAACCTCTTGGTTTGATAGAGAGCCGTGTCCAGAACAGGACAGGTGAAGCAAACAGCTGCTTTCTCCCGTTTTCCCCTTAAAAAAAAAAAATACACAAAAAAAACCAACCATGACAGATTGGGCCATGACTCTCACACATAACAGGCCCCACTTTTCACACGGTAGCTGTCTCAGGCCACGTTACACACGTCCTTTAGGTGGTCCGTTTTTTTGCGCTGGGCAGTAAGGAAATTTACCAGAGACTGGAGAATACACAGACATGTGGTGTCGATTAATGCTCCCTTTCTCCCGCTTTCTGCTGGCAGCCTCTGCGGTATATGGTGCGTTCCATCCTGTCTGGTGGGTTCTGGGTTCTCCTCACTCCTCAAAGCTGCTCGCCTTTAACTTCTGTCACACCAGGCGGCAGCGTGAACCGCTGCGCACTGAGGAAGCGCCAAGTTCTGTTAATACCTGGCTAAGTTTACATGTTCATTCACACCTGATTATGGGAGGGGATCCCTGAGTTCTCAATCGTTTCAGCATGTCAGAATAAAGAAAAGCAAGGAATATCCAAAGCTTTGCAAAAGTATTCATGCCTACTGAACTTTTTCACATTTTGTCACTTTATAAACATAAACAATGTGTCTTGTTAGAATGTTATATGCTTGGTCAACACCAATGCATAATTGTGAAGTGGATGTTTTAAAAACACACTACTGTAATACACCATCATAATACACCTATTGTGAGGCATGGCAGTGGCAGCATCATACTGCGGGGAATTTGTATAGAGTTTGACAGAAAACTAAGGTTGCAAAGAACCCTAAATACATCAACTGCATGGATTTCTCTAATCAAACTAAATACATCATCCCCATGGTGGGGCATGGTGGTAGCAGCATCATGCTGTGGGAATCGTGGGCTCCGGGTGCTGTGCAGAGTTTGACAGAACACTAATTTCTCAAATCAAACTAAGAACATCATCCCCATGGTGAGACATGGTGCTGGCAGCATAATGCTGGGTGATGTGTTGAGTTTGACAGAAAAATAATATTGCAAATCACCTGAAATATATTATCTGGACAACGAGACATGGCAGTGGCATGCTGTGGGGATTATTACAACCATAAACATACAGTCAGATCTACTGTATGATAGGACAGTTCAGATCACAAGTATTTAGATTTAACTTGCATTTATGTGTTAGAATGGTCCAGTCAAAGTCCACGCCCAAACTCAATTAAGAAAACTTCTCATATGCTCTTCATAAAATCAGACTGAGTTTGACTTGATTTGCAAAGAAAAATAGTCAAACATTTCACCCTCCAGTTGTGCAAAGCTTGTTTAGATGCACCCCAAAAGACATGCAGCTGTAATTGCGTTGAAGATGCAGTTTATTATTTTAGACAAATTTCACAAGATGTTAAAACCGTTCCACGATAATATAATATTTAACAGTCCCATTCATCATCAGGAACTGCATAATTTACAGTGCAACAAATGTACCCTAAAGTCTGGCTGTGGTATTTTCCCTCCTGAAAATGCAGCCAAATTGCTGCATTGTTTGAACAACATGAAGAAGCTCATGGTAAGTCTTTGCTTTTTCATTCACTGCTACTAGAAATGGATGGTCTCCCTCTCAGCTAAGTATCATGGTGTTAAAAAGGCATGCAGGTGTAGTCTATTTTTACCTGTGTAAGCCTTTATAGATAAACACAGTTTACCAGTCCAGGCTCGGCTTTCTGTATACTATCCGAACTCTGAAATTAACTGGCTTCCACCCACTTAATCCCCCACTTTTTTATATAAATACCTGCTACATTATCTGACTTAATGTCTGAGATGTTTCCAAACAATTTTCCATTAAAATTCCCCTGGATTCAGTATGAAAACATTCCTATAAAAAAAAAAGATGGATTCTTTATTGTTGTTGTTGAGGTATTTGCTGCGAGGGGTGTAATTTTTCAGGGGGTTTTGGAGGAGACAAACACCACCTATAAATAAATCCTATGAGCTCTCAATTATGCCGTTTTTTCACTCCCTCTCACCATTCCCACACGTTTGATTTCCACTTTAAAAGGAGAGCGATATATCCCTATGATTGGAAATGTTCAATGCACTTCTGGAAGTGGGTGCACTGTCCTGTGCAGATAAGGTTGCGAATGCGAGATCTGTCTTTCTGAAATAGAAGCCTGACAAACAGCGCTGTCTCTCCCAGACACAGTGGGAGAGGAGTGGGCTCAGATGGAAGTCTTTGAGACCGGCCTTTTTAATATTGGCGCCGCTGTAACATCAGTAAGGTGACATTTCGGCAGCACCATCTAGATCCAACAGTGGCCATGCTGCTTCGACAATCAATTATCCATGCATAACATCCCGCCAGTGTGTGCGACATGAATCAGTCCTGGACCAGGCTTCTCCTCTGCCTTGATTGTCAAGAAAAGAGAGACCTTTCATGCGACCCTTGAGAAAGAGAGAAATGCTCTGTGTGCTGATAAGGGAGCAAAGAGAGGGGCAACAGGAAAATCACGGCTGATATTTATTTGCATTATCTTAAAAGGAGCTCAAATTGGTTTCATTTTAGTAACTGAGAATTGTGATCCAGACTGCAAAATTACTGGATGCCAGTGTTATGACTGAACAGGCAGAATATATTCTTTGTATTGTTGCCCAAGGAGAAGGAAATACATTTCATAGCACGTATTGCTCACATCAGGTTTTGAGACCAGTTTAGTTGATATATGGAACCATTAGGTTTTTTTCTCAGAATAGAAAAAGGTTGGCTCTCTTTGCTCTACAGCTGCTCATAGCAAAGTGGGTAGGGTTATGTGTTAAAAGACAAAGTTGTAACAGAATTTATTATGCTAATGCTTTCTATTAGAGCTGCAGAACATATTCAGTCGCAATCGTCACTGTATTATAAATATGTGGATAACTGCAGTCGCAAAAGAGAAATTAAATTTTGTTGTAGCTTATATTATGCAGGTTTCTTCAAAGAGCCGTTGTAGATGCTGATGGCTGTGGGCAGAAAGGATCTCCTGTAGCGGTCTGTCTTACAGCAGATCTGAAGAAGCTCTGACTGAAGACACTTTATTTTTGTACCACAGTCTGATGAAGAAGAGGCTCAGGGTTCTCCATAATGTTCTTTATTTTATGAAGAATCCCTCTTTGCACAATGATCTCCAGAGGAGCCCTCAGAACAGAGCCAGACTTCTTAATTAACGGTCTGCATGCCAACTCACAGAGGAGGCACAGACACCTCAGATAAAAAAGTAAGGGAAGTTTTTTCTATAAGGATATTGCAGTTTGATCTTTTACTAATATCATGCAGACCTACTTTCATCTAATGCGGACCAAATTAAATGTGGAAGAAGGTGCTCTGGTCAGATAAGACTAAAACACTGAAGTTTCTGGCCTTCATGCATAAAAATGTGTGATGGAAAACTAACGCTGCTCATCATCCTCAGCTCATCATTCTCACAGTGAAGAATGGCGATGGCAGCATCATTCTATGGGGATGCCATTCTTCTGCAAGGACAAGGAAGCTGTTGAGAGTTGATAAACTGATGTATGGAGCTAAATACGAGGCAATCCTGCAGGAAAACCTGTGAAAGGTCTGTTTTCACACACTGCTACATTAATATGTGGTGGTCTGAAATGTCTAAAGCAAAGTCAAAGTAATTTGTAAGAGAGAAAAAAAAATCAAACTTGACATGTTAATCTTTGTATAACATCTTTTCTCTAGTGTAGATTTTATTACAAACTTCATTGAGACTTTCCTTGTAATAATCCAGAAATTATCCTCTTCCAGGCCAAACTGACTAAATTAAGAGACTCAAAAGACAAAAAAAAAGGCTTTTATCATCTTCCAGGTTAGGGTGGGTATACAACTGCGCATGGAACACATTTCCAAATTTTTTGCTCACATTTTAGTGGATACAAATCAAAATACAATTCATTAGTGTTTGATATGTTACACTTTTAAATCTAATTAGGACTGAATATATAGAAATTGGATCTCCAAGAATCAAATTTTCTAATGTAAGCGAGTCACTGGAAAAAATAGCAGAGCAAATAAATTAAACACATCATGCTTAACGTTCTGCAAAAACAACGGATGCTTTCCTAATAAAAATACTGATATTAGCCTTGACTGAAAATCAGTCTTGTTATTTTGGCCAATACTATTATTTGATTTTTCACAAGGTTCCTATGTCGTAGTATAGAACAAAAGAAAAATTTTATATGGAAAAGGTTTTTCAGATTTTATTCTTTATTTCCTGTCCTAAAAGGAGAAGAATCTAAATGTCTAAAATATAAAAGAGCTTTTTAGTAAATTTTTTCCTTTTTGTGTTTTTTTTTTTGTCTATACAGTATTTGCCACATCACACATTGGGTTAATCTGTACTTTGATGTTTGAGTTACTACCTGAGAACCTATAAATAAATCCTTCTTAAAACTTGTGGCCTTTCTTGGCCTCTGGAAAAATTTTAATCAGAGGTTTTAAACTGGAACTGCGGTTCCTAAACTGGGTCTGGTTTAAACGATTAACAAAGCACTGAAACTGCCATTTTTAAAATAATCTTCACTAAAAGGTATCAAAGATCAAAAACGGTCCTTTAGCAATCAGTGCATGTTTTTGTAATTAGACTTTCTCATCAGAAACAAGTGATTAAATAAATAATTTTGTTTTAAAGTACAAAATGATAAAAAACAAATTAAAGCTGAGCAGAAAATATTATTTTCAAATATAAAATGACTTGAATTGAAGAACTGGCCCATTTTCTCATATCTGTCCACGTTTCAACTTGCTCTCTCTAAGGAAATGCTTCACCCCGTGATGTCACTGCTCCTATATGGTAGGGGTGAACAGCATCCCCTTCATAGAGTCCGACTACACTGGGCTAACAGGCAATGAAAAATGTTTCTAATACTTATTTTGTTCCAAACTGATTTTAAAACTCAACCAGTTGCTATGTCTAGGAGAGAGAAATTTTAGTTATGTGTTTATTTCACATGCTGTTTTAACTGGATTTTTTTCTGGTGAAAAATTGTGGGACAAACCCTTTGGGCTGAAACAGCTCCTCTCACATTCATGGTACACTATGATTGCAAAGTGTCTGCCTAGGAATGTGGTCCATTTTATGTTTTCTTCTTCAAGTTTTAATGTAATATTTTGTATTTTAAAACAGAAATCAAATAAAGCTGTGATTTCCTTTTTCATTTCTGTTTTAAATGGGAAAATACAAATACCAAAACATGCACAGACCTTTAAGTAATCTATATATACTGTTAAGTAATTGAGATGTCAAAGTATTATTCATTCTGATACAGGGGTGAGCAAACTAACAAGAAGAGAAACTGTCACCACACTGTCAAGTCAAATGACAACTTGATTCAGATTTACAAAATAAAGCCCAACTAGTTAAATGTTTTGTACTGATGTCCAAAATGTTTCAGAAAAAGTCAGACAAAAGTCAGAGTTTTGTACATTGGAAATAGGTCTGATCTAAGTTAGTCCAAAAGCCACAAATACAATAAAATTATCCTTTACCACACTGCTTAATTAAAAGTCAACTTCCGTGGTGCGTTGTTTTGTAATTTTCTGGCATTTTCAAGGTAAATGTTTCAGATTTAAATCTCCAACATGTTATAAGAACTGCAGAAGTTTTGCTTTTAAATCCAAGTAAAAATATATTTTGAATTTTGAGATGGAAAATAAGCAGGGAACCTGTTGTTTTTGGGTCATTTTTGGTTAAAGCCAGCAATATGCTGATAGTATAGGCTTTCAGCTTATCTCGTTTATCAGAACTATGAAAAAATAAATAAAAGCATCGCTCATCTTCTGCGTCATTTGCTAGCTGTGATGTCCCATCATGCTGCAGAGCATCACTTGCTTACATTGTGGAAACAGTGGGCACGCACTCCCACTAGGATGTGCAAAAAGGCAATTAAAAACTTCAGAGTGCAACTGACAGACACCTTGTGTAGCAACCTGAGCTGACACCCTCCCAGTCCATGCCCCCTTGTGAGCCGTGTTGGTCAAAACAGAACCCGCCACTGTTTGGTGGAAGAACGACTACTGAAACCCCACACTACGTTTAGTCAGTAGACCCAGTCTGGAGCATCAGCCTACACCCTGAACCCAGAGGCTTCCTCTTGTGTTTGACAAACAGCACCATTCCCCCCCCCCCGCTTGCTCTCTCTCGCGCTGCTCCACCTTCATTTCCATCTGTATGCTATCGCTTGGCTGTCAGCGGCCGGATTGGCCTGTGGTTCACAGGATGAAAGGCAGGAAGAGATCCTGTTGAGTGAATAATCTGCCAGTTTACAGAAGTGGAGTGGATGTCAACTTGACACTCTGTGAGCAGCACACAGATTTCGGGATTCACTTCCAATCCCATAGTCCCTTTAAGTCTGGACGTGTGAATGTGAAATCAATGGTACATCCATACAACGGTTTGTTTGCTGGACCCCAGAAAAGCTTTGTTATGAAAATACGAGCCGTGGATCTTTACCTTGTGGATTGAGGACACAGAAAATGGGGACTATAAACATGAAACTTGAGTGTGAAAATCTGGAAACATTTATTTTTATAGCCAATAAAGCTTTTGCAGGATGCAAAAACACCTATTTACCAATTTAAAATCATAAACCCAGTTAGTCGTAATATGAAATCTCTCTTGTGTAAAATTCGTAATTATATTCTGAGTGAATGGCTTGTCTTTAATTACTATACTCACCTGTGATGCTTTAAATCAAAAGTGTCACATTCTGCAGGTAAAGCTCACCATTCAAGACATCTCCTTAGGTTTCTGTACACACCACATGGCGTCACCATGACCTGCACCATGGGAGATATTCAAAAGGCTTCGAATGCATGTGCAACGGTGTGCACATGCAACATAGCTGTCTGTGTTGGCACTGGCATCGCCCGCTCTGCTCTTTATTTGATATGCAAAGGAGCGCCATGGAGCGGCTCCACGGTCTATGCTAAAGTACTTTACTCCTCACATAACCCAAAGTGGCAGCAGCAGCAACCAGGAAGAGCTCCAAGAGCGAGGTGGCTCCCTCTCGGTAATTTATAATGCACTTAACTCCCCTACCCCGTTGATTGTCTGCATTACCGCAAATGAAACATGAGGCAAAACAAATAAAAAAATGCCACTTTTTATTCAGCTTCAACGCCATGAAAAAGCACAAGTCTTTTATTTTTTTCTACCATCCCACTCATTCACACCGAGGCCTGCGTGAAATTAAAACATGGGATTATGATGAAGGAAAACCACCTTTAAGAAGCTGCGCATTGAGGAGAAGAAACATAAAAACAAAGTTTAGGCCAGAAATAAACACCCTATTCAGGTTAGATTTGTGTAACAGAAACTGGAGGGACCATGACCACACCCTTCATGCTGTCCTGCCAACCCATACCTGTGCTGTATGGAATGCCCATCGCTCAGGGAGAAGCAGGGAGGGGGTTGAGGAGGACCATTATTATGAAATGTGCTCTGCGGAGGGCCTCCAGGTAGCTCCCAGGATCAGACACAGGCAGAGCGAGAGGAGGGGGTTGTTTGGCTTAAGTGTTTTTTATTAGACTAGATGGAGACCTAAACTCCGTAACAGAGCTTTAGCCCCTTCTCCCAGACAGGGGCCCTTTTTCCCTTTTCTTTCTAAACAGCCACAAATCAAAACAATGGCCCCTCGCATACAAGCCCTGCTAAAATGCCATGGTCTCTTTCTGTTTTTTTTCACTTGGCTCCGATTTCTCTCTGTCAAAACACAATTACACTGCAGTTTCCTCTAATAATCAATTCTCAGGCAATAAATGCACAATTGTTATAGCTGGAAACTGCAGCGCAGTTCGGTCTCATGTGCATGGGCGCTGTAAAATTAATGACATACTTTGATAAGTTGCACAAACTCTGCTGCAGATGCCTTTTGTCTGTCTGCACCCTGAAGCAAAAACAAGAAAAATGGAGAGCTCCTCAGCCAAGTTTGCGTCTGGCTCCACCTCTGCTTCGTAGTTATTTTTTTCACAAAATGCTGCATATTAGAGCCAGCTGGCTTGATGACATAACTTCCTCCTGCAGTTGCAACGATTGGGTGACATGAACATGTGTAAGCCTGTTTTTACACTGCCCATCACTGACACTCAAACACCACAAACATCTGCTACCAACAAAGACAGTAAGGTGGGGAGGGAGACCGCCCTCTGATGCCCCTCCTGTGATAACTGACAACCAAGGCCAGTTGGTAAAACAAGTCTAATTCTGATGAGAAGACTAAACAAACTTTGAAAGTAGCATATATATATACAGTATATGCTACTTTTTTCATTTGGGTTTAATGTGATACACCACTAAAACAAAAACAAAAATTTGTGCAAAATTGCAAAGTAAGGGGTCAAAAGGCAGATCCTTTAGCTATCAGGCTCCTCTTCTGTGGAACTAACTCCCAGTTTTAGTCCATGTGGCAGACACCCTGTCTACTTTTAAGGCTAGGCTTAAAACTTTCCTTTTACTAAAGGTGTATAGTTACAATGGCTTAGGTTATCCTGAGCTATCTCTGTAGTTATAGTGCTATAGATTTAGGCTATTGGATGGCACAATGACTACTTTTCCTCACTCTGCTTCATTCTCCTACTACTCTCCTCTTTGCATTATTTGCTAGTATTTCAGTTTTTAATTTTTGTGTTCTCTCTTTTTTTTCTCTCCATAAAAGTTGCATCTGGCCTGGTTCTGTGTTTAACGGTGGCACCTTCCTGGAGAGGGGGATCAGCTGAGCTGCTGCTGCCAACAACTTCATGTTCTCCTTATACAAATGATACCCTTTCCCCTGTCTTTCAGTGTATGTGCTCTCTTTCATCCTATAGACTTTAAAACTGGCTCAGAGCTTGTCTGCTCAGCTGTGTTTCTCTTTTGGATGAAGCCACTAAAGGAGCAAGTCCTCCTACATCAGTACTTCTGTGTACTTTTTGTGTGTATGCTCTGTCTTCTCAAACCCCCAGCTGGTCATGTCAGATGGCCGTTCACACTGAGCCTGGTTCTACTGGAGGTTCCTTACTGTTAAAGGGGAGTTTTCCTTTCAACTGTCGCCACATGCATGCTTGGTATGAGGGATTGCTGCATGGTCGATTCTCACAATAGCCGATGTGAGTATGTTGGCATAAATTTCAAACAACGACAATGCCTGAAAAGCACAGAAGCAACAATCTTCTGCTGAGCAAAACAGCTAAATTAGCAAATGTCTCTTGTGGAAGTTAAATGTGGGATAATGTTATGTCCCACTGATGTGATTGTTTTAGTTTGATTTTATTTAAATAGCTAAAGACAGCTAAAACACATGGTGTCTAAGTGGACAAGTGGTAAATTCTTATTTAGTTGCACTGGATTCAAAATAAAAGGGCCTAAATCTACATGTATGCAACACAGTAATGCCCTTCTTTGTTTAGGTTTAGCCCATAAAAATCTCACTAAAACTTTAATCATGTTTAAGGTTGTAATGTAACAAAATGTAAAGTTCGAAGGGTATGAATAGTTTTGCGAAGCATCGCAATTTAATGTATTTTGTAGAAATGAAATGTTAAATGAAATGCATGGGGAAACCCTTCTTCAATCAAACACTTTACCTCATCTCAACTCAGTTCTGTCATCAACCCAGAACAAAAAAGAAAAGAAAAACTTTTCCCAGCTGGTTCACCATCGCTCCCACTGCTGCAGTTAAATGAGTGGGAACCACAGCAGACCCAACTGGGCGCTGAGACTAAGAAAGGGGGGAGAAGTAATTGTGCAGAAGGATGGATTCAGTTGAAAGATCCAGCTGTTAGGCCATCTGAACCCTGGGAAACTCTGATACTGTTTTAATGTATGTGTGATCACCTCGCCAAGACATCGCTCTGACTTTTAAAGCCTCCACAAGAATGTAGGGAACAGGTGGAGGGGGAAGTTTGGCAAGGGGTGAAAAAAGGCTGGATGCCAGGTCACTTATTGCTGCCAACTTTATGTTGTACTTTGAACTCTGTATTTCTTTTTCTTTTTTTTCGCCTCCTGCAAGAGAAAAAAAGTCATTTTTATCCCATTAATTTTCTCACAGTCTGCTTTTAAAACCTTTCCTTTCCAGAATTATCACCTGTGTTGCTGCCAGTTATTGGTGTGCTGCATGCATAATATGAACAGGTGAAAAAGTCACAAGACAAAAAACAGCAAAGGGATCATTCAGGATTTTGGAAGTGAGGTTCTGTTAAAAGGTTATAAGCTTTTACCTGCAGTTGATTACTTTTGGTGTCGTCATTTGGTATAAATAACTTAGTCCCTGAGATCAAGACTAAAACAGAGTTCTGCTATCTACAAACAACTCAAATCTCAGTGTAATAATCTATAATAGTAGGCGTCACTTAAACAGCTACAATATTTTAGGTTTTACACCAATTTCTGACTAATGTTTTGCAACCACAAACATGGTGGTGACGTCTGCTGGATCCCCTGCTGATGCCTGTTTAAAGTTAAACACTGGATATGAATTACTGGGTGTGTTCAATAAAACTTTGTTGTCATGTAAAACATAAAGATGACACATGAAATTAAATGAGTCACGTTTTAGCTGAGGAACACAACACAGATGGATTTTGACCAAACAGAGGTCAGAGTTCAGCTTTTCATGCTTGAGCCAGAATACGACTATATGAATAGGAAGATCCATGAGCCATGGTGTTGCTATCCATCATGGCAGGCTGAGGCTCAGGCTGAAGCAAACAGTGATCAAGATAATCATCGTCTTCAGAAATTAAACCTGTTTGATTCTATTATTGATATTTTTATTCTATTTAAATGATTCTCGAGCAAGTTCACAAATCTTAAAACGCTACATTCTGCTGGTCTTTCCTCAAATAGTCATGTGACAGGCCTGCACAGCAATCATACAAAAGTCATAGAAATCCAACATAATGTACGATAAACAAAGAAAGCTGGATGAACCCACAAGAGGACTTAATTTTGTGACTTGTGATTTAAGTGAGTCTGTGCTCCAAATATTTGCTCATTTACTCACTACAGTGCACTTTGCTAATTGTTCTTTGGATCATGGTTACTGCTTAGGCTTAGAGAAAGATCCTTTCCCACATTTTTATTCACTGTTGTGAGTTGAAAAGCTGGTGATTATATAGGTTGTACTGCAGGTGGAGACCTGGTAGGGTAATTGGTCTGACTGGTCTGCATGTTAAAAAACATCATAGCAGATTAGTGTTTTATGAACTTTCAAACCGTTGTTAGTTTGGGTTTGAAAGTTATTTAGACAGAGGGAGATGATAACATTTATCTGGGAAATGGAGGCCGGAGGCTTTTAATGGTCTACCCAAGTGAAACAGAAACAGAACAGAAAATCAACATAATTAGCAGAAATAAAGGCTTGAAAACAACAGTCTGTGTGTAATTAATCTATATAATGTGTTTCACTAGGTGCATTGAATTCCTTAAATAAATAAACTTTTGAATAATGTTCTAATTTACTGAATGTGACTGTAACTACCTAATAGAAAAGCAAGGTACTGCATAAAGGAATAAAACTACCTTCACTTAAACCACTGTAATATTGTTTCTTTTGACACAGGAAGATCACTGTTGGCGCACAGAGTTTTAAAGGTTCATAAAAGACAGTTTGTATCACTGGTGTCCAGTGAGGCCTGGGGGCCATTTGTGGCCCTAGGAATGATGTTATGTGCTTCCCGAATGCAATTCAAAAGTACTACAAATTTTACTGACCAACACAGGCAGTTGACAGGGTACAACAAGCATTTCTGAAAAAAACGTAAACCATATGTGTTCATGTTGCTGAAAATAGCCCATGACAACTGACCCTAAAATTTCAGAAATTATATTCCTGTATTTCAATAAGAGACGTTTTCACATGTCGTAGATCCATTTTCTACAAAAATCCGACTACTTTGTTTCTTTTCAAATGTTTTTAAGATGTTTTTTCGGCACTAGTGGCCTTTATTTATTCATTGACAGTAGGCAGACAGGAAAGAGGAGTAGAGAGAGGGGGAGACATTTGGCAAATGTGGCCGGGTCTGGGACTCGAACCCAGGACAGCCACTTCGAGGACTGTAGCCTCTGCATATGGTCGCGCCCTTAACCCCTACACCATCAGCGCCCCCCCCCACCACTTTGATTCTTCAATTAAAATATTACATGCTAATTTTGGAACATGTAAAAGTAAAAAAAAAAAATCACAATAAAGTTTTCGCATTTGTCTCAAACAAATTAACTTTTGTGGCCTGTGGGTACTTCCCACTTCACAATTTCAGCCCACTTGGCAAACTGTTTGGACACCACTGGTTTATATAAACCGCTGAGGTGTTTTTGAAATTAGACTTGTTTAGAGATGGTACAAGTCCGATGCGGTCCTGGAACCTTCTGGGACTAGCTGTCTGCTTCAGGCTCAAGGACCAACTAATTTTGATTTTAACTAAATGAAGATGCCAAGACAGTTACCTGCTGCAGGTAAGATATTAACTGTTCATACTCTTTCAGCAGTAGCTCACTTCAGAAATCCTGAACCATCGCTTTATTGTGGTGCAATGCGGGTGCCTGCCGTTCAGCGTCATGTGCGCTGACTTTTCTGTTTCTTTAATGTTTCATTGAACAAAACAAACAGCCGGCCCCTCCATCCAGCTTTATCCATAACCTCTGAAATAGGACTTTATGTTTCATACAAACGGCATCTTGGTTACATCAATAATCCTGCAAATGAAATCGATTTCCCCTCCCGCTCGTCCAATTCTGATCACAGCTGGGTTCCCCATATGGAGCATTAATGGGGTGGAGCACCCTGAGCCTGATCTAAAGCTGGAGAATTCTGGGCACACCACAACATCAAATCCCACTGTAATTACCTTCATGCAAACACAGGGGCCCTCTCCAAACACAATATGTGTTGAATAAATGGGATTTGTGTGCATTGTTTTTGGACGTTGGAATCTATTTTGAAAATTGTTTGGTGCAATTTAACAAGAAGCTTAAGAAAACTGAAGAGAGCTGATGCTGCTCCATACAAACGTTTTCAAGTGACAAGCTCAGTGTGACAGCTCTACATTTTTGACAGCAATGACTCTAAATCAGCCAGCCATTGTGCTTTCTATAGATTCAAATGACATAGATTCTGGATCTTGACGAATGTCACTCATCGTTTTCTTTAAGAAGAAATTTTCCAAATTGAAGATGAAACCATTTTTGGGGCCAAGCAGATTGCAAAGCAGCCGGTTCTCCTCAATTAGCTTACATATGTATTTCAGCTTGGTTTTGGCACAGCAAATAAAATGCCATTTTGTCACTAGATTAAAGCTTTTGCATTAAGGCCATTGTCTTAATTCCCCGAGGCAGCAGTGTTGGGAAATCACTAAGCATACACAGGGCCAGGCTGTATCCAGCCTCGCAGACGCTCCTATCCCATCATGCACACCCAAGCTTTCTCTCTCCAGCAGGTGGGGGTGGTCATGCACCACGCAACACGGTTATGGGTTTAAGTCTGAAATCTACATACTGAAATGACTTCACCTCTCCTGCACAATGCCAAACTTGCTGGAAGTCTGATGAGTTTATTTCATCAATTTCAGATGGAGGGCGGGAAGTGGACAGACGGAAAACCAGAGACGGACAGAGGGAAGGACGGGAGTCTATTTCTACATACAATAGCCTGTGTCCATCATCCACAGAGCATGTGAGTGTGTATATAGCTGTCCCCTACACTACATACATACACAGATGATGTGTGAGTGAGTTTGATGTGGCTCCTCTCTGCCCTCTGAGTAGCTTTGTGACTGCTGTCCGTCTGCTCCGGGGTCTCAGGTGTGTCTTATCTCTTCCCCTGCCTCTGGGAACTTTCAGCAGATATGCCAGTCAGACTCGCCTGAACTGCTCTTGTAAATTTCTCTCTAAACAGCCCTGCCCTGGATTCTGCATTCGGGGGAAAAATCAATTATTTGACCCCCCCTACATTTCACAGTCCATTTTCAGCATGCTGGGGCCAATTACACTCAGCAGAAAGACTACTCTTTATGTCATTCCAACGATGACCTCCATCTCACAGCTCCACACGGAGCACCGTTAATGCACCAACTACAAGCACTTGTGCCACGAAGGAGCGTGCTAATGCACTGGTTACCCACACTTAAGCCACACCGAGAGCACCGACACAGGAGCAGAGAGGCTGCACACAGTCAGCTGCAGCGCCTCTCAACTGGGAGGTGATCATCCCGTGTCCAGCGCGCTGAGCGAACACCACTGACGGTTTGACAGCACTAATGAAAGCTGATTACCAGGAGGCATCTATTAATTTGTCCTTAATCATGACAAAGAGAGTCTGTGGCTAACAGCTGTGAAATGGCAGCCGCCGCGCGGAAATGAGGCTCAGGGAAAGGCCAGGGACAAGGGGTTAGGCCCTGCACTGTCATTAACTGCCTGCCATTGTGTGCGCCCGCTCAGAGCTTAGCTACAGGTAACTCAATAAGATAACACTGAGCGCGCTCGGCCCTGCTCTTTGTAAAGAGCCACCGCTGTGAATCCTTGGCGGCTGTGCGGAGAATAGGAGGATATTGGTTTGCATGCTCGGAGCAGGAGTTCTTATGATCCAGGTGAGAGGCTGACAGTAACAGGTTTAAGCTCTGTTCCTTCATCTGCTGCAGGGTGCTGAGGGAAGGAGTCAATCACGGACTGAAGAGGCTGCTGAATAAGGAACTGAGCCGGCTTTTCAAACACACAGTGAGGCAAATGTGTGCTCAGTGGAGCCCTGATTTTAGATTCTTTAAATGTAAAAGACATAAACGGCGAGTCTGGCTTTTCCATTTCAAAATTAAACAACCAGGGCCGACATTTTCTACACCCTGGTGGCAAATCATAATGAAATGAGCATATTGGAATATGTAAATAGGTGGTTGTTGCTGCTTTGGGAGGTGATGAGAGGAGGAAGACTGCGCAGGAGTCTGAATAATCTGTGCAGACTGAGTACTAATGTGGTTTATGGGACCCTTGGGAAGCATTGGGAGGAGGGATAATTGCAGGGCTTGTCACAAGGTCTGTAACATAACAGCACTACTAGACCTTTACAATGATCCATGAGGCTAATGATCTTTGACTTTGCATTTAGTTTGTATTTCAACTCATGATGAATAATTTTTGGAGAATATGTTAGAGGCTGATGACTCATGTTGAAGAATCCATCTCGGTTAGAGTTTTTCAGCTCACTATCTTAGCAATGAATCCCTTTCTTTTTTGTGTTTTTTAAAGATAATTAATGAAACTTTCTTCCTTTGGTTCATATCCAAGTAAATTTCTTTCTGTCAAAAAGTCTCTTAATCCACAATGATGGTGTCCTGAATGTTGTTTTGCCCCTGAAATGTTTCAGGTCAAACAAAGTGTTTTCTGCAATTCTTGTGTTTTTAAAATAATCCATAATTATTTAAGTTTAAAGAGTAATAAATGTGTTAAACTATTTTTTTTTCATCAATACAATGATTATATGTCCAGAATCTTTTTTTGGACCAGATTCCGGGGGGAGGTTGGAGTGGACTATGTTCTCCATCTTTATTGTCGATGCAGCCACCCGTAGCTGTTGCTGTAAGGTCTGCAGTGCCTGTCACTGTGGCAATCCCCGAACCCGGTGGTGGACACTGACAGTAAGGGATGATGTCAAGCTGAAGAAGGAGGTCCTATCAGCTGTGGTTGGTTTGTGGGACTCTTGAGGTGGCTGACGGGCACCATGATGCCAAGCGTGCCGCAGCCTGGGCTGTGGCAGAGGCAAAAACTCGGGCCTGGGAGGAGTTTGTTGAGGCCATGAAGAAGGACTACCCTTCAGACTCGAAGCAATTCTGGCAAACCATCCGGCACCTCAGGAGAGGGAAGCAGTGCTTCGCCAACAGTGTTTACAGTGAGGGTGGACTGGGGGTATTATCAGACAGTGGAAGGAGTACTTTGAGGATCTCCTTAATCCTGCCGTCATGCCTTCCCTGTTGGAAGCAGAGACTGGGGACTCTCCACGGTGGCAAGGCTTCGGGGATGGATGAGATCCACCCTGAGTACCTCAAGTCTCTCGATGTTGTGGGGCTGTCATGGCTGAGACGCCTCTTCAACATTGGGTGGCGGTCTGGGACAGTGCCTATGGACTGGCAGACTGGGGTGGTGGTCCCCCTTTACAAGAAGTATGACCAGAGGGTGTGTTACAACTACAGAGGGATCACACTCCTCAGCCTCCCTTGTAAGGCCTATGCCAGGGTATTGGAGAGGAGAGTCCGGCCAATAGTCGAACCTTGGCTTTAGGTCCGGCCATGGAACACTGGACCAGTTCTACACCCTCTACAGGGTGCTCGAGGGCTCATGGGAGTCTGCTTAACCAGTCCACATGTGTCTTGTGGACCTGGAGAAGGCATTCGACCGTGTCCCTCGTGGTGCCCTGTGGGAGGCGCTCCAGGAGTACGGAGTTGGGGCCCTTTACTAGGGGCCATCCGGTCTCTGTACAAGAGGAGCAAGAGTTTGGTCCGCATTGCCGGCACTAAGTCAGACCTGTTTCCCGTGCATGTTGGACTCCGGCAGGGCTGCCCTTTGTAACCGGTCCTGTTCATAACTTTCATGGACAATATTTCTAGGCGCAGCCAAGAGCCGGACGGGGTCTGGTTTGGGGACCAGTGGATTTCGTCTCTTCTTTTTCCAGATGACGTGGTCCTGCTGGCCCCCTCTAGCCAAGACCTACAGCATGCACTAGGGCAGCACGCAGCTGAGTATTAAGTGTCAGGGATGAGGATCAGCTCCTCCAAGTCCAACGCCATGGTTCTCGATCGGAAAAGGGTGGCTTGTCCTCTTCAGGTTGGAGGGGAGTTCCTGCCTCAAGTGGAGGAGTTCAAGTATCTCGTGGTCTTGTTCACCAGTGAGGGGAGAATGGAGCAGGAGATCGACGGCTCAGTGCTCAGTGCGGCTTCCGCTATAATAAGGACACTGTGCCGGTCCGTTGTGGTGTGGAGAGAGCTGAGCCGAAAACCGAAGCTCTCGATTTACCGGTCGGTTTGCGTTAATTAACTTTGGGTCATGACCAAAAGAACAAGGTCTTGGATACAACTGGTGGAAATGAGCTTCCTTTGCAGGGTGGCCGGGCATTCCCTTAGAGATAGGGTAAGGAGCTCGGTCATCCGGGAGAAGCTTGGAGTAGAGCCGCTGCTCCTTCACATCGAGAGGAGTCAGATGAGGTGCCTCGACCCTCTGTATCGGAAAGGGAAGTCTGGGCGTCTTTACTGAGTCTGCTGCCCCTGCGACCAGGTCCCGGGAGGAAGCGGAAGACGACGAGTACGAGTAAGAATGCCTTTTTAAAATATTTTTTTAACTTTCTTTCAAGGTAGACAGACAGGAAGTGGGGTGGAGTGAGGGGGACGACATGCTGCAGAGGACTCCCGGTTGGGACTCTAACCCAGGACAGCTGCGTCGAGGACTGAGGCCTTGGTATGTGGGTTGCATGCTCTACTGCTGTGCCAGGCAATGAAGCTCGACTCATTCCTCGTGTCACCATGTACAAAAATGCTGTTATTGATCTTCTTGACTGACTCAAATGGAACATAAATGTATACAAATAGTTCCTCAATAAGGCATAAAGAACTTCAACATTACCATTAAGTTGAGAAATACATTTGACTTGCAGATGTCCATCTTGGAAGCATGAGGAAGCTTCTAAATGCATCCAGAAAATGGCGTCTGCAGATATTGGCTTTACTGTAATTACACCAAAAGTGAAACACATGAAACAGACATAAAGACATAATAGATTCAATTTTTAATTGGGTGTGTAATACAATGTGACTACACGTTTCCCAAAGTCTGCATATGATTGACTATTTAAGCAGTGATGTCTTCCCACCTGCTCATGAATTCTAATATTCTGTCTGGTATGTTTTTCACTGCTTTTAAAAATGTGATACCAAAACAGATTAACCTTTTCACTTCCAGATATGTTGCTATTTTTTAAATACATTTTAGCAGATAGCTAGAATGAAAATAATATACACACAAATATATATACAAAGTGTATTTTTTCTATACTGTATGTGTAGCTATTAAATGCACCAGCTTTGTTGAACATCTCATTTTGTGAGGATTAAACAGCTTAAATTACACCTGCTGCTCAGGAAATATTACTTAATTTGTTAGTTACAGTGATTACACTAAACAAAGCAAATGAAAACCACATTTTCTTAAAGGAAACATTTGACTTTTTAAAATAAAAATAAAATAGAATAACAAATGGTAAATGAACTGAACTTATATAGCGCTTTTCCAGTCATACAGACCGCTCAAAGCGCTTTACATTAGAGTCACATTCACCCAATCGCACTCACTAACGCACATTCACACATTCATACACCGATACGCAGATCGGTAGGCAACTTGAGGTTAAGTGCCTTGCCCAGGGGCACATTGACATATGGCAGGAGGAAGCTGGAATCGAACCCACAACCTTCTGATTGCAAGACGACTACTCCTTCTACTGAGCCACAGTCACTTCTGTTGTGTTTAGAAAACAGAAGCTAGATGAGCAAAATTTATATTAATTTCTAACAGTTTGGAAGCTTTCTTGTATTTTACACCTTAATGTGTGATAAAATAAAGTAAATGATTGAAAAATCTTTATCCAATCAGTATTCAGAGTTCAAATCACTAGCTAAATATTAGCTTTTCTTTTTTAAACAGTTTATCTGAAATCTGCAGACATCTAATTGTGACCATACGACTGCAGGGTCTGGATGTGACATAGTAAACAAGGCAGAACATTTGGTTTGGCTTCGTTTGAATTAATTAGTGGAAATGGGCAGACTTGTTGAGAAAACAGTAATGTGAAGATGCTGCTGAGAGGCTGATGGGAGCTGAGATTCAATTAGATGCCAAGGTTTTTCAGGAGTAAAAATGTGTTTATATGAAATTATCTGTTTGCATCTTTACAACTCAGGAGAACAGGAGATCATGATTTAGCTGTATAAAACACAGCTACAGGCTATGTCAACACCCGTTGTGTTTCTAAGTAAAGAGAACCTCCTTGTACGAACAAAGTTGGTCCCAATTCATGGTACTGTCCATTAGTGGTTCATAAGTTATTTATCTGGCAGATGCTGCTATGTTAAACTTTAAATTTATCTTCCTCTACAGTTGCTTTAACTTAGGGTGTCCCTCAAGGATCCATATTGGGGACAATTTTATTTTTACTATATAAGATTGCTTTGGGTCCAGTCCCTATATTTCATGTTATTGTTATGCAGATTACATGACTTATATATCACTAAAAAGGTGAAATGCTGGGTGGCTAATAAGTTTTCACCGAAATGGTAGTAGTTCAGGGATGGTAATTTTTGGATCCTCAAACACTTCTTCAAACATTGCATCACACTTAGCACATTTGTTCGTTAATCTTCAGGTGTAAAGCCAGAAATCTAAGTGTTATTTTCAACTGCCATTAAAGTTTTATCAACAGATCAACTCAGAGGTAAAGTGTTGTTTCTTATTACTCTAAAACACAAAACCAATAAACTAAAATCCACTGTCACAAATAAATACATAAAACAGTTATCATTGCTTTGTTTACCTCAAGATCAGACTAATGCATTTCTCTTCATCTGGGCAACAGCCAGTCTCTGTTGCCTTATCAGCAGCTGGTTCAGATTTCTGACTGGACGCAGCACTAGAGACACAGTCACTGCTTTGGTAGTATCACTCCCCTGGCTTCCTGTTAAGTATATAATTACTTATACAGTAATTTAGTTTCATCCCAAATGCTTTATGAGTTGGTGACTGAGGATATTTCTGAACTTCTATCCTTTTTATTCTAATTCTGGACCTCAAAAGTCTTTCTTAGTGTTCTTACACTTTGTTTTAGATGTACCATCGTTCCAGTTTAGTCAGGATAGGTCATGCTTTTTGCTGTTGAAGCCCAACCTCCAACTGTCTGTCAGGTGATCAGCATCTTTTATTGATGGTTTTAAAAACAGCTTAAAGGGATAGTTAAGAATTTTTCAAGTGATGTTTTGTTAAAAGGTTATAACCAGTTAAATCTTATCTGTAGAGGACAAATCTCTTGGCATCTAAATTCCGATTGGTTAGTTTTAGAAGCACACGCTAGTGGCTAGTCCAAGAGGGACCAAGACGAAAGTGGACTTTTACCGTTTTCCATTGAACGGTATTCATGACCTTTAAAATGCTCATTATGTTTGCTTTGTATGGTTGTTTACCCAAAGGTGATTATTATTTGCACAGGAAATGGCAGTAGGAGGTGGAGCACCTCCATTGACCTTCAAAATATCAAAGATAAATCAATTATTATTTATTATGAATACAGAAATATGAGAAAATAAATCTAAAACATGAAAATGAACATATTAGATTTGCATAAATGAATAAATGGAGGTTTATCTGCTACTGATAACAGCAGTCACTACAACTAAATAATAAAAGGAAACATGCCGTACTGAAAACTGAAGCTTTATATTTTCTTACTATGAATTTCAAGAAACCATTGTCAAAAAATAAAAAATGTGTAAATTGTTGTATTTCACTGTATGTCAAACTGATATTAATTGAAGCTGTAATCTGTGAGAATCTTTTGTTATAACCAAATAACACGACCTCACTTGTAAAAATTTCTGAACAGTCAGTTTAAAAGCATTCATTTTTTGGCATTTTAATTCAATTATAATTGATTGTCTGGGTCTAATTTTTACTATTTCCTTTTCTGTTTTGTGCTTTATCATACGATTTGGATTGAATTATTGAACATCATTAACCAGTTAAAATGTCACATAAATTACTTGAAATTAGATTAATTTTAGTAGTGTTAAATTGTGCATCAAAGACATGTTACTGTTTGAGCTCTAGAAGCTTCTTCTTCCTCCAGTCAGTATTTGTAGCAAATACAAACCACTATCAGAGCATCCATGACATAAAATGAGACAATCATGGAGTCAGCTAATGGTTTATTGGCATTTTGTTTCAAGTGACTTTCACTTGGTGACACTGGATAATGAATGCAGCACGGTGCAGCCTTTCTGACTTTGTTGTCAATTTGAGTTTGGGGCAGCAGGGGATTTGAAGGACAGATACCCTATGCTTCATCATGCTGCGCCCCCTGGTTTCCGCAAGAAGAGCCTTCTCTCCCCTCGCTAAGTTCGCCAAAGTCCAATTTTCAGCTAATACGAAGGTCGCAACAGCAGGCGCAGAGGGCGTAGTAGGACATAATGGCTATGGGATTGTAAATATTGGTTTTAGAGAGACACAATTGGAGGGCAAGCGGAGGGAAATTTCCATAGAGTATATGTGCAGGCGCCATTGGAGGCCTCGGTGCAGCAGAATAGATTTTCCATTCTGGTGTGTCACATTAGATTTTCGGAGGTGCTCAGTGGCAGGTACATGTCATTAGTAACACTTTAGCACAGTAATGAACCTTTTTATTTATCCGGTGCCTCTCTCATGAATGAATAAGGAGGCGCTCCCCGACTGTGCCCAGCCGTGAGAAGCAGACAGAAGAGGCAGAGAGCCTGCAGCACTGTGAAGTCGAAAATGAGGGACGAGGAGCCCTGGGGAATGCTGAGCAGGGTTAAATGATCATTACGGTGACACTCACGAGCATGAACGCGCTGACACACACATGCTTCATGTATGCATTGGTGAACAAATGAGGTGCACAAACACACCAACACACACACATACACACACACATGCAAGCTCCCCCACCTCTACTCCCTGGGGTCCTGATCTGACACTCTATTTACACACACATTTACTCCGTCTACTCCCTCCTTTATGAAGCTGACAGGTACTTAAGCGCTACATTACTCCAAGGAGCTCGAGCCTCATGGCGGTGTAACCAAACTGTCCATTCACTGCGGGCCTTGTCTCACTGTTCATTCAATAATGGTTTCTGGAGCGAGCAGCTCGTTCCCGGGAAGGCGGGTAAGGAGGCGGCCGCCAGGGATCAGGGCACCTTTAAAATGGCCCCAGCTCTTTGGTGGAAAGGAGCAGTCTGTCAGGGTTCAGAAACTCACATGGGAGTAACATGAAGACCTCAAACCTTCCGGCAGAATTACTGAGCTCGATGTCTATCTACTTCTGCCTGCTCTTTTTCTCCACTTCCTGCATCAGAAATCATAAATTTATTCTTTACTTAATGAAGTGATGTAATTGAATGAAATTTAATGAGATGCAAAGGCAGAGAACAAATCTGCCTGTGAACAACATTAAATAGTTAAACCTACAAAGAGTTTTTTTATTGGTTTGCATGTTTTTATAATAAACAAATAGCAAACAACACATTTTTGCATCTAGATGTTCATTTTACAGCGTTCACATATCTTGTTTAAAAGTGCCCTGCCTTGTCTCTGCCAGTCAAACAAAACCCTCCCTTACCCAGAGATATGCCTCTGCTGCAGCCTGCCATGGGTATAATGTATGGATATACTCTGACTGAGGTGACACATTTCCTGAATAATAACGGTTCTCCTTCACTTTGGACTGGATGGACATGAAAATAACCTCAAGTTCAATTTCAGGTGAAGTTTGGACTGAGCAGTTTAAAGTAACAGGAGTTATATTTTTTTATTTTGGAGCAAAATGGTAACATAACTTTATATTTATCATGAACCCAACAGACAAAAAGTGTTGCTTATTATCATACAAATATATAATACTAGCATGCAGTCAGATATATACTATATAGTGTGTTGCTGTATGAGTTCATTTATTTAACCATCCTTTTGTAATTTTATTTAGAAAACATACAGTGCCTTAAAAAAGTGTTCATACCCACTGAACCTTTTCACATTTGGTCACTGTCCATTTAGGTCCTCCACCTAATCCAACAATGCAGGCAACGATCAAAAGAAACACCCAAGAGACCCATGGTAACTCTGCAGGAGCTGCAGAGATCCAAAGCTCAGGTGGGAGAATCTGCTGACAGAAAAACCATAAGTTGTGCCCTCAACCAATCTGGCCTTTGTGGAAGCAAGATAGGAAAAAACCTACTGATTAAAGAAAGCTAGAATAATAATGCTGTTTAAAGTTTTCCACAAGCCGTGTGGAGAAAAACAGCAAACATGAGCAAGAAGGAGCTCTGGTTGGGTGAGACTAAATCTCCCACATGTAAAACGCTACATTTGGAAGTAAACTAACAGTGCACATCACTCTGAGCACACCTTCCCATGGTGAAACATGGAGGCGGCAGCATCATGCTGTGGGAATGTTGTTCTTTACCGGATAGAGGAAAGCTGGTCAGGGGGAGCTGAGTGGAGCTAAATACAGGACGAGAAGAAATAAGAAAACATGGAGAAACTGCAAACGACTTGAGACGGGGGCAGAGGTTTACCTAAGCAGGACAACGACGCTGAACATAGAGCCACAGCTAAAGTGGAAAGGTTTAGATTAAAGCATACTGATGTTTTAAAATGGCCCAGTCAAAGTCTAGACCTAAATACAACTGAGATCTGTCTCAAGACTAGAAAATCAATGTTTACAGATGCTCTGCAGCTGGTCTGCCTCAGCTTGAGTTATTTTGCAAAGAAGACTGAGCAAAAATCTTAAAAAAGCTGGTTTAGATTTACCTAAAAAGACTTGCAGCTGAAAGGTGGTTGTACAAAGTATTCAGTACTCAGGTCTCAGGGGAGGCTGAACAAATATCCAATATATGCTTTTCTGATTTGTCTTTGTTAAGATTTAACATTTAAAGCTATATATCACAAAGTAATGCATTTTTCCTCCACTTCACAGTTCTGCACTACTTTGTCTTAATAGTTCACGTTTATTACCAATAAAACACGTTATATCAGTTGTGGTTCTACTAGTATTCTACTATAATAGTATAACCTTGAAATATAATTAATTCCAACTATTAATAACTGTAATTTATCTTTTAAAATATGTAGGAGCCTCTTGCCTTTGGTTTATAATAAATAAATACTTGGGTATTAATAATATTTTGATGATGTTTTTGTGGATTGAAGAATAAGAAACATGTCTTACTTTTTGTCGTATAAAATATTTTATGACCTTGCATTCCCTGAAAAGGACATGGTTGTGCTTTTACCCCCCTTTGTAAGTCTTCTCACCTTTGAAATGAAAATTTCTGCTCCTCCATCCAACTCTCCACATGGCCATGTCATTGGAGAAGAATGAGAGCCTCTTTCAATGCTAGAACTACTTCTTCTTTAGGAAGTAGTCCCAACTTCACTCTGAAACTGTGTTTTATTTTTTTACCCTCACTAAAAATTACATCACCAAGGAAATACTTCATGGGAAACCTGAAGAAAGAAATATTACAACTTATAAGGCCACATTGCCTTGATAAAGCAACGTAAAACACTCACTAGATGCTTACCTGTCTAGCTGGGCCTCTGCTTTATCGCTAAACTGACTTGGCAGTCAGTATGTATCTGTTGTAGGTCAGTGATTTCAGCACCTCCTCCGTGGCTGCACCGCAGATCCCAGCCTGGTGCAGTGAAGCGGCTCGAGTGGCATGGCTGGTGTGGTCAGGGCCCCATGTCACCCCCCAGCGTCCTCAGTGTTCATTTCCCTTTCATCTTGAGTGTGAAATCGCTGCCGGTGCAGCGCTGACCTCAGCATTAAGAGGTCAACTATTGAAATCTGATGTGCGCCTCTCTGGCTGAGAGACTTCAACAGATGGAAGGGGAAGAAAAAGGAGGTGAACTGGAGGGAGAAAGGAGGTGCTTTAAGATTAACAAGTTGTCCCTGATAGCTGCTTTTTGTGAAATTGAGTTGGTGTATTGTCTGTGAGTTAGGAGGAGAGCTTTCTAATTTTATATGATTGTTTTTGAAGTAAGACCACAAAACGGAAGTGAACATGCATTTAAAAACTGATTTAACTTAAACTAATTGTGATCATAATATGTGCTTCTGATTTTAATTATTATCCCAGATTTTAAGACAAGCAGCCTTGTTCATAACATAAGCAATTTGTACAGGGTTCCCATGCAATCTAGAAAGGTCTGGAAGTGTAAAAATTGCTTTTATAATTGATCAGATCTGGATAAGAATCAAAAAAGGAAACAAAGCATGGAAAAATGTTTGAGTTTGTAAAGTTTATTCTTTGTTCTACAGCAAAGAAATGTGTCCAAAAAATTAACCTTTTTAAATTGAATTCTACTTACAGGAGATTTTATCTTTGATTTAACATGTTTACAACTTGAATTTTTACAAACAGATGAAAATCATCAAAGATTTTAAATAATTTTCATTTAGTAAAGGATAATCCAGGCCAGATTTAACAAGTGTGGCTGTTATAGATGTTGATGATGATTGGAGTTAGTTCAGGTGCACCCAAGAAAAATAATTTACCGGTGTGACCACCCCTACTGCGGAAAAATGCAAATGTCAGCATTGTTGTTGCTTTATGGTTTGTGAAACATATAAATAATAAAACCATTGAGGGACAGTGACTTGCAAACACATTCAACCTTTTCACATTTTCTCTTGTTACAACCACAAATTAGGTGTATTTTCTGTGATAGAACGAAAAAAAAATTCATGCTTGTTATTCAGCCCGCTTTGCTCTGATACCCTTAAATAAAATTGAGTGTTACCAATCGCCTTCATGGGTGACCTAAATAGTAAATAAACGGTGCATATATTTTTTCTTGCATTTCTCGAAGAAAGGCAGGAAGACAGTTATTGGTAAAAGAAAGGTAAAAGTTTACCACGAGCCCTGTATAGGACACAGCTAACAGGAAGGCGATCTGGTCTGATGAGACTAACATTTAACCTTTTGACCTACTTGTAAAATGCTATGTGTGACGGAAAACTCAAATTCACTCTGAACACACTATCCACATTTTGAAGCATGGGGATGGCAGCATAATGATGTGGATTGTTTTCTTTTAGCAGAGAAGCTGCTCAGATGTGCATTTGTGTGTCAGAATGACCTAGTCAAAGTCCAGACTTAAATACTATTGGTGATCTTTGGCAATATTTCAAAACTGCTGTTCATCTGAGTGAGCTTGAGATACTTTTACAGAGGAAATGTCTAAGATTTTAGTCCCTAGAAGTACAAAATTGGCAGATACATACCCCCAGATATTTGCAGCTGTAATTGCAGGAAAAGCTGGTCTAGCCAAGCAGTGTAGATGTTTTCTACTGAAATGTCCAGAATAAATCGATGGTAACACCTAGAAATCTGAGTCTCCAGAACAGGGACATTTTGAGGTGTAAAACGAGTGCGAACCAGCTTTATGTTTTATACTTTTTTTATACGTTTTTACTTTTATAATGCATTTATTTGCCAGAGATTCATTTTTTTCTCTTGTAAATGTTCCCGCCTTTACTTATCAATAATAAACTTGAAACTTTTGATGCCTCCTTTAAAAAGAACACATGCAGGAACTTCCTGCCTCTGTGTGCCTCAAACACAAAGTTCAGCATTTAAAGTCAATTTGACACCTCAGCTCTGTATGAATCCTCTCTGAAAGCATGTTTGATAAGAAGCGTCAGAGAAGTTTTAGGTCTTGTCTCGTATTTCCCATCGGCTACACTTTCATCCTTCTCTCTCCCTCTGTTGAAGACCACCTCCCAGCAACCTCGTCCAAATAAGGTGTTCTGCCTTCAGTCTTCCCCTCTCTGAAGAATCTGAGGAGTTCCGAATCCGTCAAAACTTTGGATCTCAAACACAAACATCTTTTATTCAAAGGGTGTCTGTAATCACGAATAAATAGCTTTTCTGGCGATGAGCACAAGGCACAGGAGAGAGAGAGAGGGAGCCTATCTCAGGAGCAGATAACTGGTAGATATGATTCCTTAGATAAGAAGCAGTAATTTGGCTTTTAGAGATAGCTCTGGGGGCCGCTGTGCTGAGCTGCGCCGATTTACTCTGTGTATGGGAGGTTGTTTTTTTTCTTCTCTCCCCTACATTTTTATCTCTCCTGTTGAAGAGCTTTTCATCTCTGATGATTTTCTCTCCTTTTTTATGTATTTCCCCCAGAAGGTGAGATCACAAACCCGCAGAAGGCAGAGTGGCATGTTTTAAAGCGATGGACAAAATACAAATATTTGAAAATGTATTTCATGGTAATTATGTCAGGTTTCATGGCCTTGGCACAGTACTGAGGCGCAGCCTGGATGCCTTAATTTGTATAGAAATTGTAATCATTTGTTCATTTCAAGGTGAAAATTGCATTTTTTAATTTAAATTGTATCCTGCGTGATAGGCTATTATCTAGAAAAATTGTCTCTGTGTATGGCACTCTATGCCCTGCCGTCACGCCTGTTTGGAGCCCACTTCTCCTGAGAAAGGGGCTTGTACGTATATGAATCTCCTGACTGAATGCACCCAGCTTGTTCTTTACTTAGGGCTGCCTCTGCACTCATTTCCATTTTTACTATTAATATTAATTAGTTTGAGAATGCAGCTCAGATTTTCAAATTGAGCTCGGCTTCACAGCGATTTTTATCTTAGATTCATAACTTTACTCTGACTTTACCCCTGCTCCTTTTGTTTTAAAAAACTGCTCTGAGGGAGGTGTTAGCTGCATTAGTTATACCGCGCCCCTTCAATCTTTTCACATTTTGTCATGTTACAACCAAACATTTTGATGTATTTAGTGAGATTTTATGTGATAGACCAAAATTACGTAGCGAATGATTGTGAAAAATGATACATGGTTTTCAAACTTTTTCACAAAAAAACCCAAAAAGTGTGGCATTGTATTCAGCCTCCTGAGTCAACACTTTGTAGGACTGCCCTTTACTACAATTACAGCTGCAGGCCTGTTGGGGTTTCTCTCTATCAGCTTTGCATATTATGTCGTGATTTTGAGTCATACTGGCCACTCAAAAAGTGCCTTAGACTAGAGCTTTGCATATCTAAAGACTGAAAGTTTTGGCCCATTCCTCTTTTAAAAATTTTTAGAGTCAGGTGTGTTGAAGCAGTGATGCTTCTAAAAGTTGCTGGACACCTGCCCTCCAGGACTGGAGTTTGAGACCACTGGTGATGATCAGTGGTAGTTTTTCTCCACCCAGAGAGTTTTGTATAAGTACTGAAAAGTTAGATTGTTCTCTATTTATATCTATTCATTTTCCAATCAACTCCAAACAGCTTCTCCTAAATCTCTACTAAATAAAAACATCCCCTTAACTGATGCTGCCATCACCTGTTTCACCAAGCTGATGGTGTGTTTAGGGGAATGTGCAGTGTTAGTTTTCAACCACATATAGTAAACGTGGCTGAATTTAGGCAGTGATTTTGAGTCATACTGGCCACTCAAAGTGCTTTAGACTAGAGAAACTTGAAGTGCCTTACCAAGCTACGCGTCAACATGTGGCAGGATAGGAAACTGGAGTCGAACCCACATCTTTCCCACTGCAAGACGACTACTGCTCTTCCTATGGAGCCACAGTCTGCACTTCTGAATTGTAGTCTCATTTTATTGGAATGCCTATTTCTACTATTTGGATGGTTTCTAAAGGCAAGTTGTTGCATTTGGTACTTTTTAATGGCCTCACAGTAAAGGCAATTGAAAATGAATGCAGGCCGCACAGATTTGTATCGATATAATTGCCTGCATATCTTCCCCTTCTGTAGCACAGGCAATAGAGGAACTTCAGACCGTATTTCAGCCATTAAAAATGGTTTTAAGGGTCTAAAAATGGTTTTAGCTACCCAGAACAAAAAGTTTGTCTAAAGCTGATTTGCAAAACTTTGACAATCTAGGTTTTTTCAGTCCTTGCGTGTAGCCTCTGTACATGGGCAGCGTGCTTTACCCCTGCGCCACCACCACACGCCTACAATTCAGGTATTTTAATGCAAATGGTACAAAGATTGAAAGGTTGCCTTTCCATACTTTGGAATATGGATTAAATGTGCATATTTCTAATTTAATTAAGAAACTAAAAAATAAAAAGTTTTTTGTTAGAAATATAGCATGTTATACATTCTTTACAAAGGAAATTAATGGTTGAAGTCACCTTTCCGTGTAAAACTGATATACTGTACGTTCATGCCACTTTAAGGAGCCTGGACTGAGTGTGTCATACATGTTATGTTTCATTTCAAATCCAAAATCTTTCACTCACCTCTACATTCTCAACGGTTTAGTTGGTTGGACTTCATAAACCATTCATAGACTATATTATTTATGCCTCCGTTTTCTAACTTCTATTAGCAAGTTGTGCGCCTTCGAGTGGTTGCTACAGATTGTTCCTCGGGTTTTGATGCAACGTTTTCACACTTTACTAATGTCATGGAAAATTATTGAAAAGTCAGAAACTAAATATCCTTACCTCCATTAAGTATTTCACAGGTATGATAAAAATACAGTGAAGGGGGAATGTTTTTCTTGAGAGGTGCCATTCTGTTTTGTTTGTTGTTGATCATATTGTGTTTTGGATGGTTTGGTTTTGGATGGCTGCGATTTTCCAGGTTTCCCTTATAAAAGACATTTATGATCTCATTGGGGCTTTCTAGTTAAATAAAGGTAAAATATAAAAAAAAGCATTTTTTTCAAATCTTGTGTCGGTCTGTTATATAAAATCCAAATAAAATGCATTGAAGTTTGTGGCTGTGTAAAAGTTCAAGGGGTATGAATACTTTTGCGAGGTGTTTGACTGCTATTAAAAAGTATTAGCTAACAGATTGGATGTAATAAAGGGAAACAAATCTCATCATCCAATCAGATGACTTCATTCTGGAACAATCTTTGTTTGAGCTCCTTCTTTTTTACTTCTATGCAACAGATTATCTGTCTATAATACCTGAGAGGGGTAACCATGAAATTCAAAATACCTGAAATATTCTGAAAATAAGATTCCCTTCCAGCACAAGAGCCATCGTTGGGAAGGAGATGTATGCACGGCAGGCTGCTCGTCTGTGTCTGTGTCAGGGGGATCCTCGAGGTGACGAGCACAAAGCTGAGGCTCAGGTACACAGCGTATGCTGGCATAATTACAGGATTTGGGGGATTATTATACTGTAAGTACTTTCATGGCGACAGCTGGGAGCTTTTTACTCCCTGTGACACATAATCTCAAAGAATAAAACCAAGACCCCCAGAGCATCTCTTAATCATTTCTTAGCATACCTGCACACGGCTCTGAACTCTTTCTGAAGACAAATTTGTAAAATTAGAATATAATTATATCTGCAGGAAATGGTGTAAAAGTTGTGTATTCAAACACTGCTTTCTCTTTAACATTAAGATGTTTTGAGCCTTTCTGTTTGGGTTCTACCTTCTTCTGGCTGTCCTGATTCTCCAGGTTCTCGAGCCTGCTCCTATATCAGATCTGAATCAGAGCCTCCACTCCATTTGCAAAAGCGAGTATGACCAAGTTGAAGTTGTGGAGACTTCTCCGCTGGCACCTCCTGAGAGATAGGGCCTCCTGGTCTCTACAACGAGGCTTGGGAGCCTTATTTCCATCCCTGTGATCTAAACAAACCCATTACCACAGGCCATTTATGCTCAGGGGGCAGGACGCAAGCTCTGGGCCTGAGGACGCAGCCCACAGCTAAGCCACCATGACACGGAGCCACCTTAAATGGCCGTGTGTCCGTATAGAGACTGGAAAAAGGGGGAACGGAGAGCTCGGGCCTTCTCCGTTTTATCTAAAGCACTCCAGAGAGGCGAGTGGAATGGGCTCTTGTGGGCTCTGTTTATCCCCTGCTCCTGTAGTCAATCAATTAGGGGATCAAAGGAGGAGATGAGGGAAGTGTCACAAAGCTCTCCCACAAAAAAAACCACCGCCTGAGCCTCCACCTCACTCAGTCCGAGTGACAGCACACCGGAGGGAGACAAAATTCCAGAACAGACGAGCAGGAGCAAAGGGGACAACCATAGCACATGCCAAGGTCTAATCTGGACAGCCAGAACACAAACTTTTAGAGAAATATATGAGGGATGACACAGCGGTAGTAAAGAGACTGCTAACAATACACATTTAATGTGCTGAGATCTGTCTTTACGGGCAGAGAAAACTTGGTTTCGATTCTGACGTTTTTATTTTAATTAATAGTCCTTTGCAGTTAACACTCAAATCTAAATGAAAGCATGGCAGTTTGTATCCCAGCCTAAAACAGATACTTAATATTCTGAATCTCTTTTTAAAGTAAATAAAGTTTACTTAGGTGAGCAACGACTTCTTTTAACACCAGATTTTTTTCTCATAATCCATTATTATATCTTTGATTTTATTAATTTCAGTCTGGTTGTATTTGCTTGACCTAAATATCAATTGTTAGTATTAGTATTGTTAGTTGTCATTTCTTTTTTTGTGAATTTCATCAGTTAGAATTAATATCCCTTCTGAGCCTTTCCACACTTTGTGACATTTCAACCTCAAACTTCATTGTATTTTACTGAAATATTATGCGACAGGTCAAGAAAAGGTAGTGTGTAATCATTAAGGGAGCGTAAAAGCTTTTTTACAATTTTATTGCAAACTAAATTCTTAAGTGTATGACATGCAAAGGTTGAACTTTTTGGCCTAATGTCAAGGGCAATGTGAAGTGGAAAAACATTAATACCGTAAATCCCGTTGAATTCACCATCCTCATTGTGAACTATAGTGGTGGCAGTATAATGCTCTGGGAATCCTTTTCTTCACTGCGATAGGAAAGCTGGTCATGGATGGACAATCACAAACTTCAATGTGTTTTATGGGAATTTATTTGACAGACCAACATGTGTACTAATAAGGTGAAGGGAACTGCTCTGGATTTTATTTACTGGTGTTAGCATTAAAAGGGATGAATCCAAATGTCCACAGATTATTTAAAAATATGTCCATCCCTACTGTTTTACATTATGTAATGTCTGCTGTCACATCCAGCATGATGAAATGTTCTTAAAAGTAACCCAGGACCAAAAGAACATACCTAAGGCGTGTTTGACATGTCTCCAGCAGCGCTGTTGGTAAAAGACTAAATGTGTTACAGTGTTCCATCATGTAATATAAAACACAACGGATGCTGCCATACCGTACCGGTTAGTTCCCCTACATTCACCCCATACCACAGAGATTTGCAGGCTGCTTTCCCTGGCCGGCAGCGGGCTGAGACGAGCGTTGCTGGTCAGCGGGCAGAATTAATTACTTCCTACAGCTGCAGTGAGACGCACACTCTGTCTGTGTCTCTCTGTCTCAGACGTCTGAGCTCTCATCACTCGCTAATCACATCAACAGCCTCCAAAAAAGTCAATGGTGGCCCAGTGACCCCACAAACGCAGTGGAACGCACAGGGAAGACATACAGTCACACATGTGTAAGCTTTGGGGATGTATAGATGATTTGTCAATGAATTGTTCCATAATTTACTATAGGGTTGGAATTAATCCTTAGGGTAATACTTCTTTCAGATGCTACTTTTCAGTTTGCTGAACTGTAAATACAGTACTTACAACAACTTCCAGGCAATTTTAGGTTTTCTTACAAGATGATAAAGATTTCAATGTTTTAAATGAGAAAAAAGCTGCAAAAGAAAAAAAAAATCAGCTTAGAATTGCGTGAATTAATTGATACCGAAAAATCTGAGTGAGTTTTCTGTTTATCAAATGCATCAAAACCATAAAAATCTAAAATAAAAGTGTGTAAATGCATTAAGTAGTATGTTTTTTTTTTGTACTTTCTTTTGAATTTAGTAATAATCAAACCACATATAGAGACACGTGCTCTGATGCAAAAATGAGAAAAAATGTTGTATTACCTTTCAGTTGGATTTAAAGCCTTTCCAACACAGAAGATTTTCAAAAACATTTGTTAAATTTAATTGTTGAGTTAAAAACAAAATTTAAAAATGTATTTGAAGATGTTTTAAAGAAAGTTAAAAATCTGCATCGGCCATATTGGTGCATCTCTGATATTTATTTATAGAAAAAGATGAAAGTGCACCCTATAAATACAACTGCGGTGCTTTGCATATGATGTACTCATCTAGGGTTTTGATGTGTTCTTAGTTTTTCATTTTCAAGTTTTACATTTTGTGATTTATTTATTTTTTACACTTGAAGTTTGATTTGAACAATTTTCAAACCTGGCAAGGACCAGATCATTTGTGCGCTAAGACCCTAGAGCTGACACAGTGTATACTTTTTTAATCATGAACATATTAATCAGTTAGGTGACTCATCTATGAAAAAGCTAACAGAATTTATTCTCTAATCAAACACACAGGAAGTCAGTTTTGGATCTTTAATTGATAACAGTTACGCCAGTGTTACATTAATCACACCAACAGGCTGAAGGTAGTAAATACCAATACAAGTTTCCCACTACTCTAATACTTCATACAGCAGAATAAATTATACCATGATAATATACACACATGCGGAACAAAAAGAGGAGTAAAGCAAAGCACAGATGTCAGAAAGCAACTAAAACAGGTTAGGCTCAAAGAGAAAGGAGGAGGAGGAGTAAGGAGTTGTATGCCTTAAATATCCAAGTGTTAGAAATGGGTTCGATACACTAAAGACAATTCTAAAATTCTTCAGTTTTAAAATGTACAAGAGTGAGGTGTCTTAGTGGAGCAGCAGCAGCTGCTGCTGTTTAGTGCGGAGTCAGCATTGCCTTGTTCTCCTGAAGTCTTATTGGTCCACAAATCAAAACCTGACTCTTCAGTTTTACCCCTTACCCTTGGGAGGGGGGTTACTGTCACTCGCATCCATCAACAGTGCCACAACCAAAAAGGCTCTGGGTATGGGTGGTGATAGGTCCGTGGTCCATTCATAATCAGTCTGTGAAACCAGCTTGTAGAAACAATTTGGCAGGTGAAGATGTCTCTTTCTGCCACTTTTCAAATATACAACGTGGTCCAGGGGGAGTTCATCTGAGAAACCAAACTTTTCTTTTTTTATCTGAGCTCAGTTTGATCCTCCTTAAATTGGTTGAGCGTTAAACTTTTTCAATGCAATTTAATCTTTACTAATTTATACAAATTTATTCTCATGTTGGCCAAAAGCAGTAACTAAAACGTTTTGGCTGAAACAACTTAACAAATTAAATACAAAATAAACAACAGAAAAGAGGCCGGTCAAAGAAACTCAAATAAAACATTTACTTTCACAGATTCCTCATTGACCTCTCACTCATTATTTTAGTATAAAACATACTCTTTATGACCAAACAATACACAATCTGCTCCTGGCAATGTACAGTTTTTACTGCTTTTAAAGGCAACAAAGGACTGAATCCTCTGTGTACAGTGACGTCAGTAAAAATATTAACACCTACAAGGAACAGTTTGTCCTCCGTCATGTCAAAAGTCAACTATGAGTGCTACACAAATGTCTCATATCAACTATCATTTTTTTTTCTCCTTTTTGTACATTTTGGTGAGTTCGTCAGAGCTGGAGGATTATAGAGTGAGGCTCTGGTCCAAACCGAAGTGGGGGCCAATCAGCGGCATTACCTGTGCCCTTTCACAGCTGACTGGATTATGTGATTTTCCAGAGTGCAAGTGAATGAAACAGCTTGTCTTCTCTTTAATCTCACAAGAGAACCAGAAAACGCTGGAATGCTTTTCTATATTTTTTCATAGATGGAGTATGAGGAATGTTTCGAAGGAATGCATGTTTTATTCAGGAAGGGGAAACGAACTGAAGGTGCATTTACAAAATGGGTGAAGGAACTGAAATTCTGGGCTATTGATAGAAAGGGGTCACTGTGAATTAGCTTTGACATTATATGTGTGTGATTTAATCAGCTTTACAGTATTTAAGCCAAACACAGGACTTCCTGGAAGATGGGCTTTCTGGGGAGTGGGGGAGGGGAGCTGCTGGTTTGAGTGAGTTAGCCCTCCTTGGCAAGGTCCATATTTCAAAACACATTAATTTCCCCAATCCTGTTTTTGCAAACAATGCCCCCCTTTCCCCATGGGCGGCTAAGGATGGGATGGAGGTTACGAGGAGTGGTGGTGGGGAAGCTTTTGGCCGCCAATACGCTGCTTAAATTCCCTGCTGAATCCATCCAGCCAGACTTCCCACAGAGTGGCCAAGTTCTTTAGGAATGTCAAGAGGAATATGAAAGTGGGAAGGTCAAATCGCTCATGAGCATTGGAGCTCAGGGAGCAGCAGCTTGGGAAACAATCATCTCCTCTGTGTGTGAATGTGCCGACAAGCGAACGTACACGCACACACCTCAGACACTCACTTCCATGCCGTTTCAATCATCCTCTGTGGGTTTTTTTTTAACGCACCAACATCAAACAGATAAAAGAGATACGGATGGATTCAAACAACAACAAAAATCACATTAACCATAATCATATAACAGCAACAAACGGCTTAACAATATCAAAAAAGGAACAAGGAATAAGAGTTACTCAAATGATGTTGGCTTTGTTAACTACTATGAAGAGCAAGGTCAAAGTACATGTTGTTGATGGCTCTAAATGTGTGCTGGACTGCAGCCATGACAAAGAGGGAGTCCAAGTCGATGCGAATCCGCAGTCCTAGGGGTCTTGTTTGGAACCTTGGTGTTAAATAGCTCTTTAAGGATTGGGGATAGCCTGAAAAACCGTTTGGTTTCCCCAGAAGCGTCACGTTCTCCAATGTCATGGCGGGGCAGCAGAGAGGCGACCTGGGGTCCAGACTTGATGAAGAGCGTCGAGCAAGCTGAGGCAGACGAAGGCGGGCGAAACAGAGAGACAGGAGGTGGAGGATGAGTCTGGGGTGTCTTCAGTAGGCCTGTCCTGTCTCCACTTGCAGCAGCCCGAGCACTGCCGAGTGGTCCCCGAGTTTCATCCTCCTCTGGGTGGACAAGCTCACGTTCTTAGCCAGGTAGTCCACGGCGGCTGCACAGAAAAAACAAAGAAACACACACACATGAGACAGGTGGTGGACCTCAGCGACACGTGTCCCACTCACTCTCATTTCATCCCTCTGATTAGGGCTGAAATAAGTTGTGGCAGAGAAGACTGAGTCAAATAAAAAACAATTCAGACAGCTAGAGTGAAAGATAAAAACCCCTCCCCAGTCACTTGTCTGAGGTTGGCACGCTGCTGGCATAGAGCATGTGCATCCTGGTGGAGTCTCCATGCTGTCAGTCACAGGGGTCCCCCGTGTGTGTTCTGTGTGCCAGTCTTCATTACTACTGGCATCTCCGATTTCATGCCCTCAACACTCCACATGGCCGATCATTTTCATCTTTAGACAGCAGCTCTTTCCTCTCCCCTCCATTCATTACCCATCCACTGTGCTCAATCACCGTCTTAATTAACCTCACATCAGATCACATCCGCGTTGCCATCAGTTTCCTCGCTGCTGAGCGCATACACCCTTAAACGTGACAGACTGGCACGGGCTTGCTTGTGCAGATCCTCAATGCACAAAGCACCTCGTCACAAGTGGAACCTCCAACGTAAATAACAAACAAATGTCAGATAGCTGCTGCTGGCTGCCTTGTTTGGGAAAGAGTGCTTCATTTTAGTTCTCATGAATGGCTGTGACAGCATCAGTCAATTATGCTAATCTAATAAAGCAAACTCTTTCCTGTCCTGAGGGGGGATGCCTATGTGTGTGTGTGATGGAGACGAGAGAAAGAGAGGTGGGCAAGAGGACACTGTGGGTCCCGAGGGCTTGCCGTCCTTTGAAGTGGCCCTCTTCCCTTTAACGACCGAGTGGAGTGGGGTGTGACTAAGGTAGCTCTGTACCAGGATGGAAGTGGAAGGATGAGAAGAGTAGGGGGATCTTTATCAAGAGCACGTGTCTGCCTTCACAATCCAGGGTTGGAAAGGTCAGGAGGCTCTCCTGCCTGGAAGTTGGGCATGACCTCTTCACCATGCCTTGCACAAATATTAATATTTCTTGAATATGTATTTTACAGGGACTTTGTGTGATAAACAAACAAATGGTAGTGAAACTAAATGAACCTTTCACATAGTTTACAAGATTTTTAAAAATACACATCTAAAAATTGTGGCATAATTTTTTTATTCAGCCCCTTTTACTTTGATAACCCTACATAAAATCCATTGAACACAACCTGCCTTCAGAAGCACAACTGCAAACATAATAAGAGATGGCCAACCACCTAAACCGACAGGCTGGGCAAGAAAAACGTTGATCAGAGAAGTATCCAAGAGCCCCATTTATACCTTGGAGGATCTGCAGAGATCCACAGCTCAGGTTGGACATTATATCAACAGGACAGCTATTACCTGCGCTTGCTATAAATCTGTTTTTTTATGGAAGAGTTGCAGGAAGAAATCGATTGCTAATGAAAAGCTAGTTTGGCAAAAGCTATATTAACTTTTTGACCTAAATGCAAAACACTAGGTCTGCCATAAATCTATCAGTGTGATCACCCAATCACCACGGTGAAACATGGTGGTGTTGTTCTATCAATTGAAATCAGAATAAAACACATTGAAATTTGCAAGTAGGAGCAAAAATATTTTTGTACGGTTATATTTTTGTAGTCAACCATAAAAGACAGAGAGGAACTCTCTGTGTATGAAAACAGAATAGAATAAATAAAGTAATATTTGCTTACTCTGGCCATACTGGCTGTACTGGTAGCCCGCAGTGACGGGGTCCACACTGTAGCTGGTGGCGCTGTAGGTCGGAGGGCAGTACGACTGGGAGGAAGCCAGGCTGTCCACGCTCTTGATGGTGTCCGACCGCTGGCTGCAGCTGGCTGAGATGGGGTTGGAGCTCTCAAGACTGCTGTGAAGGGGGGAGATGGAGAAGTCGTGCTGGGGCTGCGAGGGTACAGCGCTGGGGTTACTCAGGATGCTCATCACCTGAAGAGAGGGAGGAGAGGACAGAAAGATATTTGAAAGTTGGACAATTTAAGGATCAAAGGAGTGACAGAGTTCAGGAATATTTTTTTCCCTTCAAGTATAGCACCATCCTTGCATTTTATGGGGAAGAAAGTCGGTAGAAAAACATAATTTCAAACTTTAAAATGAGGAAAGAAACTTCTCCATCTCTTTTAGGAACAAGTGAAAGAGAACGAAGAGGTTGTTGAGGTTAAAAAAACAGAGAAAGGGAACAAAAGACGCTTTTTTCATTAGCTGGTCCTGACAGTAACTGTTCTACTGTGGGACAGAAGGGTCCCAGTATGATAATAGACCCACCATCCTTGCCAGACAGCTTGTGTCCCAGAGCCTGAGGCCGGAGCCCAAGCCTGTGGCACAACAAGCACCAAGGGAGTCCCTAATCCCTCGCCCCTAGCCTACCCATCTCATGAATAGTAATGGAGTTGGAACTGGTAAATGATCCCCTCAGATCCACACACAAAGTAGGCTCCACAAACCCAAATGAAGGGGGCCAATGATCCTGCAAGTTTGAGCTCGCCTTGAACATTACAGCGTGTATATTATTGATAATGCATAAAAGCTTCCATTTCAATATAGTAGATTAGTGTAATAGCTAGTGACATTCGTCAGAAGGTCTCAAATTATGTTGAAATGGAACAGATTACGTCTCCTCTAATATGAAGTGAAAAACGCTGTGAAAAATGTAGTTTCCCTCATGCTGCAAGTTTCTTTCTGGGTTTGGTGGGAGAGAAAAGGTTTTGTTAAAAACATAAAAAAGATAGGAATTGTCCCACACATGCTTCCCTCTTCTTTTCAACATCAGGTTCATGTTGAGCTTCGCTATGCTGCACTGGCCTTTGGCCCTTTTGCTGCTAAACCAATTAGCCCATCATGGAGGTAGTTAAACAGGGGCTGATTCACTCCCACACATATGTTTGCAAGCATGCATGCACAAACTGACATATGCATGCAGCATGCAGCAAAACAAGGGGTAAGAAAAATGGTCTGATGTGCTCAGGCCAGGAGTTATCCCACTGAGAGGGGAAATTAACCACATTCTGCAAATTAATCATTTCCAAAGGCCTCCCTGGAAATATGAAGTACCCCAAAGCACATCAGAAACACAAAGGCTGGTTAGTCACTTCCACATGTTAATTCTATCAGTAAGGAAACCCCCACCGCCCCCCTCTACATCTGCGGACAAAGCATGTGACATTTATCTATAAGAGAGAGATTCATGGCCCTCTTCGTGTCGGACACATGTTTTGCTTCCTCACATATGGAGCTGAACATGCCGTGGTGAAAGAGGAGGGTGGTTTGCTTAAAGTGAAATGGGAAGGAGGGTAAGTGTCCTGAGAGAGGCAGCTGGAGGGCATGAGTCCATTTCAGTCACTGGTTAATTAAAGCTCGATTACATCGTTTCCTTATTAAACAGAATAGCCAACAATTGGCCCAGTCATTATTCATGCTCATAAAAGTTCTTCAAGAGAAGATGACTGCTTATCATTCACGGGATGCAGTTTTGCTATTTTAGCAAATCAGGATGGAGCTAGCTGGAGAGTGTGACAAGAGTTGACATGTGTGAGAGTATCCTTCAGACGTCCTCATGAAAAAAAGAAGGTCCTTGGGTAATAATTCAAGTTATCCTTGAGGGGGAAAGGTACATGTCATTGGAAAGGTGGGATTCTCATTTGGTTTGTGTCACACTGCTAAATAAAAATCAATACAGTTTCACCACAATACGTTAAGCCTGATGAAGGATCAGATAGAGGGTAAACTTATCTGTCAGGATTCAGACTGGAGTCACAACTACAGCTGTCTTCTTTAATTTTATCTGCACTCACCTTTGCAATGTGTAGGTTTAATCAGAGAGGGGCTCAGCTCATAAAAAGGTTTGCATCTTAATGCATTTTTATTTTTAGCTGAAACATTAGACTTCACAGATAAATTATGGTGCAACATACTTCCATTAATGCTCAGAGCAATGATTTTAAATTCTTAAACTAAAGCCAGTTAACAGGGCTCCAGCAAGTTTTCATTTAAACATTTCATTATTTTTTAGACTTAAACTTCAAGATATTCCAACACTTTTTGTAACATTTTGGGTATTAAAAATATTACTATGTCTATCTGTCTCCTGTCTTGTGGTCAGAGTTTGGAGATTGGACTTCACTCCTCGGATGAGTTCTACTTGCAAGTTGAAAAGCCACCAGGATTTATTTGCTCTGGTGCTAACTGCAACACAAGATGACAACAATGTAATGTTTTCCATTTTTTTGTGTTGTAACACTGAAGGAACACGTCCAAAAATAATGGTTTTTGGGAAGCATGTTCACCACTGATGATGAGATACAAAGAAGTGTGAGTAAATAGTTTATACCTGTAAATCTGTAAATATCACTATGTTTTATAAATGTGCCGAAACCATATTCGATGTTGAACTCAGGGATGCTCTGACTTTATTAGTCCAAATTTCAGACCTTCTTGTTGTGTTTCCAAATGGGAACTTCTAACTACTTCTAAATACAAAAAGAGCATCTAAACTTGACCCAGTTTAAGAACCACCAGCTCATGTGGGTTTACAGCCTAAAAAAAGCATTCAGGCTGCTTTTTTGATTTTTAAATTATTATGCGTTTAGCTGCGGGTTCTGTCAAAGATTCAAACCCAAAAGGATCAATGAGTTGGTCTTAAACGTTAAGTAATAATGTGTCAAATCAAAGAGAAATAATCTGCAAATAAACTAGTATAACAAGCAATTTGTTTTTCAAAAAAATTAAAGTTTTATTTTTTATACTGAAATGAGGAATAAAGTCTAGATTTTCAACCATTCTTTAATGCACAGTATTTTTTTTTCCCAGACTTATCCAGACTTGGAAGATGATAAAATCACATTCAATACTTTTCTAGACTTTTCAGTTATTATTATTAAACTGCAATACTGATTGATGCACATTTATGAGGTAAAAATTTTAAAGTTGTGTTCAAATTAATAAGAAACCTTTGAAAAAATCTATCCTTTATAAACCCAACACACTCTCGTAAAGCAGAGTTTTCTTTCTTCATGTCTCCCTCCTTCCTCCTACCCCCCCACCCCCCACCTACTGCCTGCATATACAGCGTCCTCGGCAGCCCGCAGTTCGTTTGTTGTGCGACGTTGTGTGAGTGCTGGTTTGGGAGATAATGTGAGCCAGGACCCAGTTTAAAGGACAATGCTCCGGGGCGTTCCCTGTCTCTCTCTCACACACTCACACAGACACACAGCCCCTTCCCTCCTCACCCACCCCGTTTTTCTTTTCCTTTTTTCCCCTCACACTCTCTACAGATAGATTACTTTATAAATAATAATAAAAAAGTAATTAATTCTCTCAACTTCTGAGCCCTGCGGCCTGTGGCAAACTGAGTGGGGAGGTGTAAATTGATACAATGTGCATCCTTTCAGATAAATAAATAGCAGAGTTGAGACAAAAAGGGGCCCTTTTCACAGCCAACTAATTTCTTTAACAGTCAAATTACATTTTTTTTGTTGTTTGCGTGAATGTTTGATTAGTTGTTCTTTGTTGGTGTTTATGTGAGAATAAAACAATGTGGTAGAGACAGAGCAGAGTGGTTATACAAGAAAAAATTAAACTGAGCTGCTAGACAAGATTTATTTTTTTTTACATTAGAATAAATAAGGTTATGGATTATTTTTTGGTTTTATTCCACTTTAACTGCTTTTTTTCACGAGTTATGGTAGAGAAATATATTTGATTGAATGCTCCTAAAACTGCTAGGTGTTCATATCAGAACTCTCACACATGTCCCAGCCTCCACCTGGCCTTATTAGAAGTGCAGTTTTTAGCTGGATTAAAACAACATGAATTCACCAATGCAATGAAAAATGGAGAGCCGAGAACCTGATAACCAAATATAGAGAGAGGACAGAAGAGAAAGTGAGTGAGAGGGAAGTGGAGGCTTTGGGAAGTACAAAGACTCCTGTAGGACTGAGTTGGCCTGAGGGCCAGCCTGCCTGGAGAGCTGATAGGAACCCATTCTGTTCCATTCCCAGCGCCAACACACCCCACTTCCACAAATACTCTTAATCTGCGCAATACTGGATTAGTTCCTCTGTCACCGATACCTCCCCGCTCTGCACAAATCATAATGCCCCCGAGATGTACCTTTAAGTTAGGCGCAGGTCACCGGGGCAGACGGGCTGAAAAATAAAGCAGCACTCCAAGTGTCTGCAAGTTATCTGAGCGCTGCAGAACAGCATTGTGCACCTTAGCAGATCTGCCCGGCTGATACTCGCTCAGCAGTGGGGGAACGATTAAAGATCCACTCGGATGACACTGAATTTGAGATCAATATTTGAAGGCCAGTCCTGAGGGTGTGATTACAGGAAGAGAAAAGTGTTTAATTTTGTGACCCAGAAGTGATACAGAAACACTTGTGCTTGAGGAGCGGATGACTTTTTTCACTACTTTTGGATTTGTTAAGTAAGTCATGTTTATAATCAGTTTATATCCTTGGTGGGTTGCAGTTTCAAGAATTCCTGATGCCATTGTAAAGTATTATTACCTGAATATCATTGATTTTCTCCTTTTTTTATTCATTTTTACAGCAGAGCCAACGGACATTGTTGAAATTATAGCCCGCCAAAACCAAGCTTGATTTAACTGAGGAAAATGATATATTTTTAGATTAATAAAATACTGTGCATGTTTTCAGGTACCTATATACCAAACATCAACGGATTTCACACATGAACACAGGCTCAGTAAGTCCATGCAGGGTCAATTACATAAACATTTGGAAATAGTCTGCACAATGTTCTCTGTAGATGTTTTTATTAGTGAAGAAATCCTATTGTACAGTAACGAGCATGACTCTTTGGCTGAATAACAGGACTTTAAAGGACTAGAATAGATGACCTGATACCTGACATCTAATCTAATCCTAAATCAAAGAGTATTTATTGAATGTTTCATTGAAATATACAACATTTTTTTATGATTTGGGGTAACAGCTCTTGACAGCCCTGCAATGTAAATTCAGGATTTCAGCTTTTAAATGCTGTAACTGTCCTTAAGAAAAAACATCTGTTCATTCCCTACACTGGCCTGCAGTTTTTTCAGTAGAAAATCCAAAATTAAAAATGCATAAAGTGTTAAATTCTGCGAGAAAATCCATTTAGGCAGCTTTTATTTTGAAGCTGACTGCTGTCCTGTAGCTACATTAGCATCCTGAGTTGCGCAAGTGACGGCTCATACAAAAAGAGAGAGACTGACACGGAATGTAGAGTTTTTAAAAAAACACGGACCTCCAAAGAAGAGTTGCAATAAAAATTAATATATTATTATATTATAATATGTATATGTTAAAATTAAATATATATATATATATATATATATAATATATATTAAATTTTATAATTATAATTATGCTTCTGAAATTGTTTTTGTTTTAAGGTTTTAAGATTTGTTTTGGGGCACTACGGGTATTTAATCGCAGTGTCCAGACAGGAAGCTAGAAAAGACATGCAGGAAAAGTGCTGAGGCCAAGATTTTTGCCCCAGATAGCCTGCGTTGGCGCCAGTACAGAGTATGGTAGAAGTCATCTTTGGTCTAGGCCCCTCTCACACCAGTCGTTAGCTTCCAGGACCAGCTAATATGGATTTATACTAAATAAAGACAACAGAGTAATCTACCTCATCAAAAATCCTGAATTATCCCTTTAATCAAAGAAAAATCAAGTACAGTAATGGATGAAAATATCTATCTATATAGACTTTTTCCCTAAAAGTAAGTAAGTCTCCCACAGCAACCCACCGCCCTCCACCTCCTTTATCCCTCACATGAGAGGGCTGGCCCAGCGGGCAGTAAGGCCCCTCATCTGAGCTGACAAAATGACTATTTAAAAATAACAGTGATTGCATAAATTGAATTAAAGCGTTTTGGTCACGGTTGGAGGTGGCGTGAGGGGAGGCAAAAGGGGGCCGCAGCAGACAGCCGGGCCGGTGGCAGGCAGCAGATGATGGGCCCCGGCCTGCGTGCCACTGCGATAATTGGCCGCGGCACATTAATAAAAACTGAAAAGTGTCCTGAAACGGCTGCAGCGCAGGACGAAGAAGTAGAACAGGAGGGTGAGTGGAGGATGCGGTGGTGGAGAGAGAGAAATAGGGCTTTGAAGAATGTAATGCATTTGGGGGGAGGCTGGGGGGAGGGTGCTAATTGTGTTCAATTAAGTGGCTGATTGGCAGTGACAGAATCTGGGCATTGACAAGTCAGGCACAGATGAGGACGATTAGCGGGCACTAAAACAAGCTGTCACTCCTCACAACGTGTTATCCACTCTGCTCCTCTGTCTCCTCTATCTGAACTGTTTATGCAACACAAAGGAAGCATAAATGAGTGGAAATGAAATATAATTCATATTTATGTTAGGCCTGTCCACACCTCCTCTCCTCTCTTCTTTGCAAATTAGTATCAAGCTGAATCTGCTCGAGTCCACTTTTGCTCATGTTAGCTTCATTGTTGAAGTAGGCCCAGCTGTTTGTGCTGCAGAACGGCCCCCTCCCTCCTAAACGTCCTCCAGTCTGAGCTATAAATTCGGCCCCACGCTAACCAGAGGTTAATATGCAGTCTATTGGACTGCAATTGGAGAACGTGTGGGGAGCAATCTACTATTCTCTGCTAGTGATATGCTTGAGTAACTATGGGATGGATTCAGCCGTTGGGAACAAGAGACACCCCTCCCCCCTCCTCTCCCATCTCCTCTCTGTGCACACACTGCAGACTCCGACTCTTCAGGACCTCGCACCGACGCCTCTTTCTAAATTAAACGGCAAATTTTCTGATTCCAGGAGACTGGTTTCAGCGAGGCAGGGCCAGTGTGAGCGCAGAGAGAGAGGAAGAGAGAGAGAGAGAGAAGAGCTCCAGGAGGGAGGGGGGGGGGGGTGAAGTGGATTGAGGGAGTGAGGGAGGAGGAGGAGCAGGAGCAGAGGAGGTTGTTTGCTGAAAACAGCAGGGGCCAGGTCTAGTGAAAAATGTCAGGTCAAATTGTTCTTGACAGTGTTAATATCTGCACCTCATAGCCATAATTACATGTAAATAAATAGTGAAATAGCTCTCAGCTGGAGACTGAGAGGGGAAAGCTGCTGCATGAGACAACCAGCTGAGGACTCTAGAACCTCCCTGATTCTCATCTTATTGTTAAGAAGTAGAGACGAAAAGAGACAAGTCCAATGAAGCTCACTGGCAATATTCATGTTCCTGGGCATGTTTCTATTTTTTATTTTGATTTCTATGCTGAATAAAATTAGAGAAGAACCAGTGAGGGACAGAGACAGAAGAAAAGAAGTGACAGAGTGGCTGAGAGAAGAAGTCAGATACTATTAATCACAGCTATGCACCTGTCAGAGTGGCATCTGGAACTAACAGGAACCACATGCAGCCAGAAAACATCCCAAACGTTAGCTGTGCAGGGCAGGTTCTTCTCCAGCTTCCCCCATAACCCCCAGCACCCTGACCCCAGTCACTCAACAGTTTTCCCTCCATTATTCTCCTTCTTCTTATTATTATTATTAGAGATGCACCAATCAATCGACCAGAGAGGGGAATCAGCTTTCTATTGTTCAGCCCTGATCCAAAGGCCAAATGCTGAAAAATCAGATTTTTGATCAAAACTAAGACCAGTTTCAGTCTACGGCATACATGTATTTTGATGAACATTGAACATCATATAAAGGTTAGAGCACATATTTTGGTAAATTCATTATTTGTGCAATTCCCTCGTTTTATGTTGGACTCAAAACTACTACCTCTATTAAAGAACCTGTGGTATATATTTTTTCATCTTTATGTGTTACGGTCAAAATCAGGATGAAAATTTCTGACCTCAAAGAAAACCAGAAATCGGTATGGGGCATGAAAAGCCTAATCAGTGCATCCCTTTTTTCCCGTTAAATAAATGTAATATAAACTACGAACTCGTATCAACCAACACCATATACTATGATGCCTGTTGATGATGACTTTTTCAGTTTAACACAAATCCGATAAAGATTAGAGACACGTGTCGACACCTAAACAGGGATAATCTTCCAATACCTTCATTTTCCGATGGATTCAAAACCAGTACATTTATCTAAGAACCTTAAGGATTTTTTTTTTTATCATCTCTTAACGAGGGTCATGGTCATTAAAAAGATAACATGGAAACCTACAATTTCAGAATTAGAAATGGTAGGTCAAGCCTGAAAGAAAACCGAATATTGGTATAGACAAGGAAAAGCCTTGTCTATAAAATAATCAGAAAGGTATCTATTCTGATTATTTTATTATTTTTTTCTATTCATTAAATATATCACAAATAAGAACGCTAAACATTTAGGGTCTTAAATACATTCACCAACACTGTTTACTTTCGTTTAAATCAGAGAAATGTCAGGGGGAAATGCTTTGATGCATTAATAGGGATGATCCCAGATTTCCATCCTTTCTGTTGGACTCAAAACAGAAAATGTAACATTTATTACAGAACATGTAGCATAGTTTTTATGTTTTATATGTTATTATTCTTCGAATAAATCTGTATCGGCTAAAATTGGAACTGGCTAGCCTCAAAGATAAATGGGAATAGGTATCGGTCAGGGAAAGTCTTATCAGTACATCTCTGATTATTAATATTATTATGCATAGTGTGTAAGGGCTGAATATCTCCACTATGTATTGCTGTGTGTAATAAGTGTTTTCAGATACGATCGGCGTCTGCGTGCGTCTCTACTGTAATAAAAGCTGTGGCACTCTCAACCTCATAGGCATCTCAGCTGCGTGGGACACACCGCATGTGAATCAGCCTCAGTCATTTTTCTCCTTAAATCCCCATCTTCCAGGATTTACTGAAATTCATATTGGCTGCCTCTGCAAGATAAATGTAAATCACATTCCCTTATATTTACTATTTATCAGGATGCAGCAGCTCACTTTCAGCAGGAAATATCTCTCACCCGCACACAAACACCCTTGCATTTAAATAGCATTTTTATTGTCCGCCGTAGCCTTTCATCTGGGCGCGGGGAGAAGAGCTGCCTCTCCAGGGGAGAGAGCTGGAGAGCAAGGAGAGGAAGGCGGGGAGAAGGGAAGGGAACGCAGAGCACCATTGGCAAGGAAGGCATTGCTGGATGACAGAACGCCAAGTGGAGGGGAAGCAAGGTTGGTAGGTGAGAAAAATAGATTATGAATGCACCAAGCGCCAAGCAGAAATATTTTGGAATGAACATAAAAATGGCAGCGCTCAGGCTGCTCAGGAGGCTCAAAAGATGGAGCAACAAATGGCTCAGGTGCAGCAGCACCACTAAAGGAGAACCACAACAAAGCTTTAACAGTGAGAAGCAAAATTATCAATCAACAATTTGCAACTGGCAAATACCAACCAATCATCCTGAGTTCGAAAGTGTTGGAAAACAGCAGCTAAAAAACACTAATAATCTGTTCAGAAACAGTATAGCCACTGGATATGATTTGCAGCCCCTGGATTTTCTTGGCAACCGCTGACAGCAGGTCTGTTTTTTCTAAAGCCTCTTACATCTTTTTTTATACTTGCCAAATTGAAACAGTATTTGTTTTAATGGGAGTTCTAATTAACCAGTATGTATTCCCCCACTTGCTCCGCGAGTGGCTGAGCTGTGAATGCAGGCTATGTGCTCATCCCCTTTGATTTGTTGTCAGTGGAGGCTGCCAGCTGACACAGTGCCCAGTGAGAGGCTTAATGCCCAAGTTTTAATAATGTGGGGGACTACATGAATCTCCCCCTCTCATTGGTATTCAGGTGCAGGATGTCTTGTTAGAAGTCAGGGAGGGAGGCGGAATGAAGCCAGAGCCCCGGATTGTTCTGTACGTTCACCCCCTCCCTCTCCATTTTTTTTTGGCAACAGCAGAGCTAGCTTCTTAAAAAATAATTCATCCCATTTTTAAAAGAAGCGTCTGCACTAGCTAATGGAAGAGCAGCAGCACAGTTTGGAGTCTCCCCTGGCTTATCTCGCTCAGACAGTTGTGGGGAGTCGCTGGTGAGCATGGTGTCAGCGTGCGTGGTACGGTGCAGCGCCGCGCGGGCAGGCAGGCCTGGGGACACAGATCAAAGGGAGGCAGGGGTGAGAGCCGCTCTGCCTCTGATCCCGTGTACGTGTGTGTGTGTGTGTGTGTAGGCCCGGCCCACTCACACAGCCCAAAGGCCCTCCTCACACACATACACATCCTTGTCATTCCAAAACACACAACAGTTTCACAAAACTGTGAAACAGGAAAGAAAAGTTTCTTATAAAACTTTATGAACTTCCTTTATCGGAATATCCACCGTACCTATCGAGTTAACAGCTTCACTCTTGCTCCATCATGCCTTTTTACAAGGGGAGGATAACTGTGAACACCCTTCTATGGCATTCACTTTTCCTTCTGCAACTGATGTCTGGTTTCTGTGGCTCCCGCATGTTGTGAAAATTCTTAGATTGGTGCAACATGCTCTTCTTGCATTTGTTTTTCTTTAGAGATGGAAAGATCCAAGGCTTTGTGGCCAATTTCCAACTACTGATTTTTTCTTTTCAAAGCTCTGACCTGCCGATACCGATTTTGGACAACAGTGATTTTTCTTTAAGAAAAATAAAAAAAATTTCTAGTTTCTGCACTGAATAAAAACCTACCTGTTTTAACAATAAACCCCTCAGTGTAACATTAACATAGATTTTCTCAAAAATGTACAGAGCTGTCTTCCTCTGCATTACTGTCATTTACAACTACAATAAAATACACTAGATTTTGGGAGCGAGGTATCTGTAGAAATAAACCCAACTAAAGAGAATTACAGGTAGCCTACTGGTCATTTTGTACCTTTGTAACTTGGTATCTGAGTGTTTCATTTAATGACGAAATGATGCCATATATTCTATTCTTGGACTGCTTTAAGGAAATAAGGACATTCGACTCCAATAAGTTATATCTATCAACAGGAGGTCAAGGAGAAATATTTTGGTGGCCTAACCATCATATTTGAACTGACCAAAAGGAAAAGGAAGTAAATAGGAATGAAATGGTAATGTGTAGGAACAAAATGAATTGTTGAAACCTCACGTTGTTATGGAGCGACAGGATCAGCATATTTAATTTACTGTTTTCCAAGAGAGATTATTGCGCACAATTTTTTTGTTTGCACACCTAAAAATTTACAACCACCATTGCAAAGGACAATACATTTTTTGTACAAGATCAGTTTAAAATAAATAACAGCAATGTCCAATTTAATATTTTAGAAGAAATAGTTGTTTTACTCTTATGTGACTGATTGTTAAATCATTTATTCATTTATTGCATTTGTTATAACTAAACCAAGGCCTTAAGAAGCCATTCTGCAACTGGCCATTCATTACCTACATTAGAATCAGAGGCGAAGTCACACTGTGTGGGTTAAGGAGAGCTCTGGCATTACGCAGACTTTCACTGTTATTTCAAAGCAAATTAAAAAGATTGTAGGGTACACATCTTGTCAGCTGTCCTTTACATCCTAAATCAGCGCTTAGTACAATTAGTATAATTAGCAAGTTAGTATTACTATCAGGAAACATAAAGCTCTGTTTGTATTCCCCTTAGAGTTGGTCGGCTCTTACCTTGACTGGGAGATTTCCACATGATTGCCAATGTTTCCTGATTCAGCATCTTCAGCCAGAGAATTTATCAGACTTTTCAAAAGGATAAAACAGAGTAACTTTGCTGCTTCCTGGTATCTGCTCACATCGAACTCCCTGTTATTGCCACTTGAGTAGAAAGCCAACACGTCTCTGTACAAATACAATCCCCATTGTAGAATGTTTTGAGTCTTCTTCCTGCATTAACTGCATCTGCATTGAAGGTTGTTCTGGTTACCATGACATGGTAATGTGTAGGTAAGGTGTTTTCGCTGATTGGAATAAAGATTGGATTTTCAGTTTTCAACAGGTTAACGACGTAACTGGACTGATCACCCCCAATTTGTAGGCACAGCTCTAGTTTTTTTTCCTTTCTTTTCAGATTTAGTTATCATACATTAATGAGTAATCTACCACAATTTTTTTCTCATTAATGGAATGAGAATTTGACACGTATTATAACATTAAATGGGATTGTTGGGAAAACGCAGTTTCCTTGCAAGATAAGTAAACCCTGTTCGATTTTCAGTTTTTTTTTATAAATCAAAACCTCAATCTAGAAGCCACATAGTCTCTGACCTTATGTTCAGCTGAGCATAGCAGGAAAATACAGGGATGCCCGTCCTTCATGCCCCTTCTTTCTCCTTTTTCCAACACCTGCTGAGCCGCTAAATGAAACATGACCAACAACAAAACACACTTCTGGTTTCATACCTTTTGCCCAGCCAGGCACAGCTTTGCTCTCACGATCCCTTAATATACTACCCACCCCGCCTCCACCCACAACCAGCCAAACATGTTGTATATCCTACAAAGACAGCGGCAGGAATAGAGTGTGGATGGCTTTTCTCCCACCGCCTTTAATGGGCAAAAATGTGTGCTGTCGGGATGGGTCATGGAATTGGGATGGACGCAGGCTCCTGTCGGGACTGCTGAACGCTGCAGGATTCCATTACAGATTTGGCACCTCGCGACCGCAGCCCATTTACTGCGAATCACAGAATTTTTGTCAATCTTTACAGCAACTGCAAGGCCATCAGCGCCAGACACTTGAAGGAATGGCTTGCACATACCAATGCACAAGCATATCTCCTGCAAACAGACTCCGTCTGCAACTTACAATATCGGTTTCACATTTCCATCTTGATAGATACTGTTTTTTTTCCCCATTACACAAAAGGAGAAAAAAAAGTTGTGAAAATGAGATGTAGAATAAAACTGCAACTATTTCTGATTTTTGATTGGGATTGGTTAAATGTAAGAGAAAATAGGGTATGAAGTGAACCTGAAGGTTTATTGTTTGGGTTTTCAGTGTTTTGCTTAGTGAAGAGAGAAGGTCTGCCCAGCACAGCAGGAAGCTGTACCAGTGAGCGAACTCTGATTTTGCTATCAGCAAGAGCATCCATCTCCATGCTGGGACACTGATAGGAATGCCACACAGCAATCTGGATGCATTCAAATCATTTCACCTCAGTGCAGCACAAACATCATGCAGTAGCATGTGGAAAGAACTCAAATTTTAATTTTGAGATATTTGAATAAACTTCAAGGAAAAAAAAACACAAATGAAGTGCATGTTAGGTGGGGGCTCTATCAATCACGTTTGATTGAGTAATTGAAAACTGGAAATCCGCACTGTACAGCTGCCCAAACGCTCACGTCCTAATCCCCACTGTGACAGGAAATGTTTAATATCCCAACACATACTTCAACCGCTCTGACGGGAGGGAGAGGAAAGCGACAGTGCACCCCATGCCAGTATTAGAGAGACCCATTAATAATAATAATAAAAAAGGCTCCATGTTCCTGGTGTTTTTCTGCAGGTTTGCAGTGAGAGCATTAGCAGTTAAAACCCCTGTGCCACGATTAACAATCAAACACGCTGTGAGCCTCCATGTTATCCTCCGTCGCTCCAGCAGGAGAGAAAATCTCTTTTTTGTCACAAAATCCTTAATTCTTTCTTCTCTGAAGAAAGAGGGTAATACCAAGAATGTTTCCAATCTGCTTTGAGAAATATTTGAAGGATGAAGAAAAAAAAAACTCCCAATAAAACATGTGTGAACGACGGGGTAATTGTGGACAAATGTAGCATTGAAATTCATTTTCAACTCTTTACACACCATTTCAATCTTATTTTCTGCCTGTTATCCACATCTTGTTGGTGAGGGTGGGCAAGACTGGCCAGTATTGATGGGTAATTGTGTTTAATTCAATCCGTACACACGATTTGCATCAATACAAATCATTTTTCATTCTGTGCTACTTAAAGCTCAACCTTTACCAGAGAGAGTCGCTTTTAAACGCTCATTAATGGAGGTGTCCAAAAGATGTTAACAGCTGAAACCAAAGGCTTTTTAGAAAGGAACACAAAAAAATCTTTACATGCAAGCCCAAGCATTAAGTAGACAGAGTAGAAATTAAGGGTTACTCTGTACATAAAGATGCCTAAAATTCCTGCAGCATAAGACACAAGCGGGAAAAAAATTACACAAGGCACTGGAGTCTTCGAGCTGCAGACAATTACGTGAAGAAGATTATGGGTCCACATTTATAAGCTTTAGCTAATTATTTCATCTGCATGTGCTCTCTCTGCACGGTGCAGGATTTAGATGTCCCAGGAAAGTAGAAAACCTCTGTTTGGAGCAGCTCTAGCACTTCTGGTTGCTATCAAGATGAATTTTAATTTGTTGATGTTAATCCAATTGTTTTACAAATGTAGCAATTTGGAGTAGCTAAAATAAATCCAGGGCTTTGGAAAGACGAACATAAAAGCCCACACTGGCAGTTATTTTCGCTGAACATGCTGTTTCTGAATCTTAATTTCTGTGAAAAAAAAAAGCAATTACATATCCTTAGCTGAGAGAGGAGGAGGAAAGCAGTGGAATAAAGAATGTTATCAACACCTATGAGAGAACAAAACACAGCATCATGGCTGCTGGTCTGACCTGTGGGGAGAGCCCGTTGCCAACGGGGTTCATGTGGTTGCTGGATGCGGAGGGGCTCATGAACGTATCGGAGTAGCTGGAGAAGCTGTGGCGATTGGACGACAGGCCGTAAGCGGAGCTGCTGTCGGCGCTCAGACCTCCCTGGTGCATGGATGACGGTGGCAGAGGCTGGGGTCTATGCAATGTGCTGCTGCCCTCTGACATAAACAAACCAACAAAAAACAACATGCACGACAATAAGGTTCTGCACTGAAACAAACATGAATCTTTGGGGCAAAGGCCTCTAATTAAAGTGTAAAGTAGATTTTTATTGTTCCCCCTTCACTTCTCACAGAGCTCTGTTCAATCCATCATCTGAAACTGGAAAGAGTATGGGACAACGGCAAACCTACCAAAAGATAGCTGTTGACCTAAACTACCATATTTAGTGTTTTGGGTTAGGAAAGATTTGATCAGAGAGGCAACCAAGAGGCCCTTGGTAGCTCCGGAGGAGCAGCAGAGATCCACAGCTCCAGTGGGGGAAGCTGTTGACAGGATAACAAATGTTCTTGTACTCCAGAAAACTGGCCTTCGTGGAACAGTGGCAAAAGGAAAGTCACCTTTGAAATAAAGTCCTAAAAAGTGACGTTTTAAAGTGTGTCAAAAGCCATACAGAGAGCACAGCCAATTTTTAGAAAAAGGCTATCAAATCAGAAGAAACCAAACTGAACTTTCTGGACTGCAAGCAAAATGCTCTGTTCGGTAAAAAACTAACACCGAAAATTGCCCTGGACACACTATCTCCACCCTAAAATATGGTGGTGGCAGCATTATGTTTTTGGGAGGCTTTTCTTGATAGAAAAATAGTTGATAGAAAAGCTGGATGGAGCTAGGTAGAGAGCATCCCCACAAAGAAACCTCACCATACACCACAGCAACTGTAAATTACAGCCAGAGCTGCAATGGGTTTACATGAAACAGTTAGAATTTCCTAGTCAAATTACAGACATAAATTCAATTGAGAATCTCTGGCAAGACTTGAGAATTGCTGTTCACAGACGCTCTCCATCCAGTCTGACTGAACTTAAGCCACTATATTTTGCTGAGAGACATAAGCAACAAGACCTACAAATTTAACTGCAGCAAGAAGGTTCTACTAAGCAGACCCAAAAGCGGCTAAATACAAATGCATGTCACACTTTTCTTTTTTTTAAATTGGAACATTGGAATGGAACATTTAAAAACTAAATATCATTTCCTTCCACTTCACAAACATGCAGTACTTTGTGTTGGCCTATCACATAAATCCTGATATTACAGTTTAGGAAAGTTCAAGTGCTATGAATGGTTCTGCAAGGCGCTGAATATTAACTGTTTTTCTTGAATAATCTTTAGAAATATGTTTCCTAATGAAAAGTGTAAAGCTTCCACTTAACCCCTGCTTGTAATGTAAGACTTGTTTGTGTTTCACAGAAAGAATGATGTGATTTGGAAAGATAACTAGCTGCTGCATGCTTTTTATATGCAGCACATGATTCATGCAACTTTATTAGCATGTACATGAAATATGGGAAACATACCAAAATAATCAGGACCAATGCAGTCTTTACCACAATTGAGTTAAAACCATTGAACAGAGCATTCTGTATGTTTTGGATGTCGGGCTGCGTCGGTTTTACCCTGTGATAGCGTGGCGCTGGGGTAGCTGGTCTCCGGCAGCTGGTAGGTGGGTAAGGTTGGCATCCCCGTGGGTGGGAATCCTCCAGGAAGCAGGTGGTTGAAGGCCGCTAGCTGATTGGCACCGGCCTGCTTGCGCCACCGAGCCCGTCTGTTGCTAAACCACACCTGCAAGATGGACAAAAACACATCATTTCAAAAAGAAGCTTCTTTATTTTATTTATTTAATCTTTATTTAACCAGGAAAGTTATTAAGAATGGATTCTTATTTACAGTAACGAAGAGAGAAACACAAGAGAAACACAAGAGTAAACCTAGCAGCACATCATTACAACAATATTCAACTTAGAAATATAGCAACAATAAGAATACTATTAAAATCATACAACTATACGTGACATACACATAGAATAGGGATTTATAGAAACATATAACAAATTACAAAGATAGGGTTGAGATAGACCTATTAGACATTTATATATAAACATGTCCCAATACAAACAACAGTGATGTGTACGAAATTAAGCATTCATTATAAAACGTAAAGCAGAGTGGTACATAACATCAGGTTTCTGTCGTGAGGACGTGGGAGCTAATCTATATATGATGTCACCGTGGTCAGACATAGGCATGTTTTCCTAGCAGAGTAAGAGATGAACGGATGCAAAAAAGGAAACCAAGTTTGGACTTGATTATGATTGTAGCCTATTTATGTGCTCTGAAAAATAAGCAAAAAATAGGCTTCAGTTAATCTTTAGTTAGTCTTTTTTTAAGCTGGGTTAGCTTGAAGTCCCAGCGGAGTTCTGGCACCTGTGATTAATATGGTGTGAACAGTAGCGCTGCTGCAGCTAGCCGACAGTCTACAGCCCTTCTCGGGAGCTCAGTGGCCCTTATCTGTTATTCTTAAGTGGTTGTGAACTGTGTAAACAGGCAGCCCTAAGCTTCCTTCAGAAGGAAGAAGTCACAAAAAGGTCAGCGACAGGCCACTAGTGCGCATCACATTCCTCAAGTATGCTTGAAAAGCTGGGACCCTTTGGGAAAGGGTGTTGAGCTCCAGGATATAACTGTAAATTGTTTATTTTTGCTGTTTTTAAAGTTTTAAAAGGGTATTTTAGGAATAAAAAAAAGCCATTTTTATTAGAATGCTAACAAAATGACCAGCATCACAATGTCACTTCTCTGAATGAAAAGGGGGCAAAATAGGGAGTCTTTAGAATGGCAAAGATTTACACATTTTAAAAAGGCTTCTGCTTCAACAAAACATGAATATAATCAGGCGCCTTTTGAAAAGAGCCAGCAACCTGTTCCATTTAGCCGAGACAAGGCCTGGGCTTCACTGTGTGCTTGGGGTTGAAGGACATTGATCTATGCTTCGCACAGGCAATTCATCAGAGTTTAATACACTGTCAGCGCAGTTCATCTACTGTTGTGTTTCAAACGGCCATCGCTATTGTGAGAGCACATGAAAGAGGGGGACAAAAGGCCCTCCGTACGCCAGCGAGAACAGTGGACACAAAGAGAGGGCGTCCCTTTTAAACAGGTCTTAAAGAGGGACACTTTCAAGGGGACTTACACACAGACGTACTCTGCATTTTGGGGGCCTGCCTCTTTTTTGTGCGCAAAAATATACTTATAAACCTGCATGGGCCTACAAGGGATCTCAGCCTCGCAGAGATCTTAATTCAAATGTGGTTCTTTTTCTACACAGTTGTTGCCTTCACAAAGACTTTTTTGCCTTTAAACCAGTTTACAAGGAAGGAAATAAGATGCAACAGGCGGTGACTGTGTCAGCTCTTGAGAAAAGGCCAAATCTCAGGGTGTACAAGTGGAAAACCAACAGGAAATCTTTATCTCAAGCACGACTGCTTCTAAAGAGCGAGTCTGAATCTCTTCAATCAGCTATTACAAAACAAATGTGAGATGTAGCGCAGTCAAATTTCTGCTATTGGGATGTAGTGGAGCGTGCTCCGAGGTCTGAACTAAGCTCTGACTGGGCCAGACAAACAGCTGCCTGGCTCAAGGGAGGGAGAGGGGAGCACGGTTGGGGGTAGGGGTTGAGGGAGGCGCAGCCCCTTTTCTCCACACACTCCCAATCGCCCCACCTCACAGTGCCACTTCACCTTCGACCTCATCCTCTCACACCACCACTTCTTTCATGCTCACTTTAACTTCCTTCCCTCTTTTGTCATCCAAGCTTAGGAAGGAGGTGCCTCATCATGACGGACACAAAGACACCTGAATAGTAAAGTTACTTTTCACTTTCATAGTTTTTCTTAATTCCAGTGTTACATTTTCAGTTTCTGCCTCACCTTAAATGATTTATTCAATCATATGTTTGCTTTGTTTGACAGCCTGCAGTAAGTTGCTGTTAAAATGCATTTTTATTGCTTTCTTCTTTATGCATAGCATTGGTGTTTGCTCTTTTTGCCCCTGTACCATGTCTTACCTTTGGGTTATTTTCTCCTGTGGGACGTTTTGCACCAACCACGTTAATTTGTAGCTGCCACAGGATCGTTTTATTCCCGCATTGACAACCAATGATTCTAAGTTTTTTACTATCATGTACTCATAGTTTACTGTAAGAAAATCTGCTCAGGTGACACAAATAAACTCAGTAAGCTTTTGAAAAAATCCATAACTAATTCATAAGATACAAGCTTCAGAGTGTTAAATTTGAATGCAAACTTGTATTATCTTCATAGAAGGAAGTTGCACTATTAGACCTTGAATTAGATGGCTACATCCACGCTTAGATATTTGTTCTGAAGTTTTTTTGAAATCATCTCTTCTTTGAAACTTAAACGACAGAAAAAAATAGTGGAACTTATTTTGCCTTGATCAACTTTCCAGACTTCTCTTCTGGTGGGGTGATCACAACATCACAATGTGATCTAACTTCAACTAATGCTGACTCAGAGAAGAGTTTCAAACAAACTTAGAAACACACTGATCAGAATCAAAAGACGGGTCTGATGACCTTGTGTTTAGTTTCGGTTTTGTAATTGTTTTGTTCATAATTTGATCTTTGTAATTAATTGTTTTTTTCTTTTGCATCGCCACCTGCGGAAGAGATAAGAGCCAGCTTATCTACCAAGATAACATTTTGAACTGGTAACCATTCAGTTCTTAAATCCAGGTGAGCAACGCAGACAAAGGTGACACAAAAGTCTAATTTCAGACCAAAGTAAGGAGTCTCCCTTATCAGTTTTGTTGTGTGGGGTTGGTGGTGGCCAAGCTAATGGACAAGGGGTGGCTAGCTTGAAGTTCTGTCCTCCCTTTTTCTCTCTTTAAAACTTCTCCCTTAGACTAAAATCAGGTAAAAAAAAAATAAACAACTCCCAGTTATGCAGGGAACCATTGTGCTTTAATTTCAAGGAGAGAAAATCATAAGGTTTTGATAAAACAAGACTTCTGATGACGTGATAATACTCTAAATGCTCATTCTTAGTTTCCTTTAGAAGTTCTCTTTAATAGCCCTTAGATTTTGTGTTTTGTGAGTTTTTATGTTTTTTTTGTTTTGTGTCAGTATTGTACTTCAGAAACTAAATATATTTTTTATAAAATATATAAATCAAATTTATTCCTATATGACAATAGGCAATGAGATGGCTCCCAATGAAAGAAAATAATTTACCCCTCAACATTTATCATGGAGCTGCTAAGAATCTTTTAAACATAAATTGAAATAAACATAAACATAGCCACAATCAATTATTGCAAATGGTTTGTTTCAGGGTACAAAAGTAAAGTAGGAAAAGATGAAATAGCAATGTATGGTTATGAAACGGTGAAGACGTAAACTAACCCGGAACCATAGCATCTCATACAAGCTGTCAGACAAGTTCAAACATACAGTAAAATAAAGCCTATTTTACCATAAAACATCTATTGGAATTTGAAATTTACTTGCATTTGGAAAGTGCAACATTACTTAGATAAAATTACCCAGTCTGCCAGCTCTGTTGAGTAAGGATGCACAGACATAAACACACACATGCAGTGCATCCAGTCTAATATATGGGGGGAAAGAGGGAACCATGTGGCACAGACTGAGTGGCTTTCTCTAACATCAGACTCTCAGCACAGACGGGGATAAACAAGCACTCAAGTGGGGCTGCACATATGCCCATACGCTATCACCAGCATGCATATATTACCAGTCCAGTCTTCATGTTCATGCACACATTGGCTCTCGCATGTGTGTGGCACTATGACACACAGCCCAAAGCTGAGGATTTGAGGCTATGTGCTCTGGAACCTGATCACAAAGTCACCTTGGAACAGAAATTCTCCTCTGCTCTCCCCAATCCAGTTTAATTCTTTGCAGCAACATAGACAGCTGCAGAGCTTCCTCATTGTTACCCTCGTTCACCTATGAGTGTGCGGCCCGAATTCACATGGAATTCACTTCTGTCTCATTTTCATGGGCTAAAAGGTTTCCCAGCATCTAGAGCGCTTGGACGTTTCTGTATCGCTGGATAGTTGTGGACAATGTTTCTTGGAGCCAAAAAGGGGAAAGGCAGACAATCAAAAGTCAAGTTTAACCCTGCTCAAGAAATTAGGGAACAGCAAAGAAGGAAGCAGGAGAGCTGAGCTGCAGCTGTGCATCCCAAAAAGTTTGCACCCCTTGACTGTTTCTGCATGTTGTCACTTTATGAAAAAAAAACTGATAGACTAACACAAAGTAGTGTATTGTTGTGAAGTTGAAGGAAAATCATACATTTAAAATCATCTACCATCAAAATATCTGTAAACTGTGTTATGCATTTGTATTGATTCGCATGAGTCAATATTTTGCAGAATCACCTTTTGCCGCAGTCAGTGCTGGAAGCCTTTGGTTGTTTGTTTTACCAGTGTTTTTTAGAGACTGAAAATCTGTCAATTCTTCTTTACAAAATTGCTAAAGTTTCATTGGCTGGAGCTCAGTCAGATTGGTTGGAGAGCGACTTTGTACAGTAACTTACAAGGCTTGTTTCCTGGTCTCTGTTGAAGAAAAGCATGCCCAAAGCATGATGCTGCCACTCTCATGCTTTACAGTGGGGACAGGGTATTTATGGAGGTATATATATGCTAAAAAGTTTCATTTTGGTTTTATCTGAGCACCTTTTTCCAGATCTTTGGACTACCCTCTATAATGTGTGTACCAAATGTCAAATAGGTCTTTATATGGTTTTCTCCTTGAGCTATCATGAAGATTGGCTGCTCCCCTGATTAATACTCTTCTCTGGTTTATCAATTTACTTCAGGGGTCCTCCACGTTTAAAACCCAGAGCCATTTTAACCCTTGTTTCTTCTAAATAACATTTGTCTGGAGGCAGAAACGAAATAAGGCCCATCAAAAACAGAGAGTTTATTGTTTTCATAAATGCCAACTTTGTTTGTTTAATGGTTTAATTGAAAAACAGTTTTTAAAAATGCTTTGCACTAATGTTGTCATTCTGTTGTAAGAATTATATGCAAAGGTTACAGAATCATTACAGAAAAACTACTAACACTGGTCTTTTTTATTACAATCTCCCATTTAAGAAACAGTGCAAAAAGCACTGTTCTGTTGTCTTTGTCATTTTTGGTAGGTTAGGTTCCACTATGGAGGACTCAAGAGACACATGTGGCTCACATGCCACAGGTTGCAGATCTCTGGTTTAGTTGGACTCTTTTAATTTTTAATGTTTGGTTCGACTTCACAGTTATGCACTTGTTGGTGATGGTCTGCCACATAAAATCCCACTATGGAAGTTTGTGGTTTTGAAGTTCAAGATGTATGAATACTTTTGCAGAGCACTGTGTATACAAACGTTAAACCTACAATCTGATAAAATGTGAAATTTTTAGTGCAATGATGAAATTTGAGTCCTTGGTTCATAATACGCTCCATATTGCTTCATCTCGCCTAATCTTTCTTTCAATGCTAGTCAAAAGAATTGATTCTGAACGATTAAATATCTTTTTTCCCAGCTGATCAGTGATAGCGTGCACTCACACCAACATTGTGAAGGCGTGACAGTGCACAGCAGAGACCAAATAAAGCACTATGTGTTGTTTCCCTTAAACAGGATCATTCACATGAGAATTGCCCGTTTACACAATCCTCCATGAATTCTTTTACCAAAGACAAGTCCTGAATACGTGACGCCTTTCAGGAGCCAATTTGCAAAATTCGGTAGATGAATACCAAAAGCCGATAGATAATGACAAAACAAAATGTGCTGCTGACTCCATACCCATAAAAACGCAGAAGAGGTGATGCAACTGGCTTCAACAACACACCAAATCCTCTTCTGCCTCATTCCACGCAATATGCTCCCCCCTTCCCTTCCCATGCCTCACACATCCTCCTCCTCTTTCCTTTTCCTCTTTCTTCCCCTCTGATTCCCTCCCTGCTTGCCTTCCAGACTGGCACTATGCTAATTAAAGTAGCTAGGAGTGTGAATTTGTGAGGAGAGTGGGATTAGCTTGATAAGTATCAGGAGTACAGAAGCACTGTACCAAAGTCATTTAAATTCTAATAATAAGAAAGTGTTAGAACATTCACAGTGATGCATTGCAACAATTTTTTCCCGACAATCTACACAAATCCTATTTATTCCTTTATGAGAAGTAAACCCGCACTGGCGGGAATACAGTTGCCTGTTGGGTTTGGTTGCTACCACTCGGTGCTATTGGGATTTCTCTTTTCCTTTACAGCGCTTTAAATTGACTGACACAATTATGAGGAAATTTCCACATGGAATACCTTCCCATCTTCACTAACCTGCTTAAAACCACCTGCATGAGGCTAAACTCAGCTTTAAATGTATTTTAAATGCAGCTAAAGATGCTAGCTCACAGCCACTTATAGGCCTTTCTGTCTGATCTCATTCAGAACAGCGCAAGCCGCAGATAAAGAAAGAAACTTTTTAACAAATTGATTTGCATGCTTCATAAAAAGCACTGCTTATGCCTTATTAGATTCCACTAACTATAACAGCTACATAGAGGATGTTTATTGGTAATGAAAGAGGACCTATGTGACAGATTTGGTGAAGCGAGCCGTCAGCTGCATGCTGAGATGATGAGCTCTGGCGAGACTCAGGCGTCTGTCTCTTAAAGACTTCAGCCTAAATAGGAGGCAAATGCAATTTGCTTCATGTGTAAGAGCTGATTTATAGCGACCTGCTGCCCATCGCCTGCCCATCCTTCCCCTTCTTGGTGTTTCCTCACCCGATCCGCCGCTCAGAAACGCAGAAATGGCTTTGCTGCCTGCTCCTGTTAAAACTGAGGGGTTATCAGATGGAAAGTAGTAGAGAACACTGCATCGGCGGTGGATACAGGGAAGGTAGACTTGGCAGCGTCCCCTCCTACAGAGACAGTCTGGAACTAATTGCTGAGAGATATGGATCACATCCCACAATTTGTCAGCCGGGGTGATAAAACCATTGCACGGTTTGTAGTGGTAAAGGAGCGCCGGGAACTACTCTAAAAGGGGGCAGTGGACTGTTCAAGAAAGATGCTGAGAGGGTCTTAAAATGGCAGACAAGGGCAGACACTAGGCAGTTAGCTCTGTTTATGAGTTTATGTTGTGAATCAGCGGTAAGCCAAACACTCATCACTCATACGGGAATCCAACATTTGATTTACAGCACGGCTTTGACTGCCACGCAGGGCGGCCTTGTTTACAAAGGTTTTAGCCTCACAGTTTACCTCTGTGCCTGATCCAAAAACTGCTTTCTACATTATTCCTATCTTAAAAGAGAAACAGATAACAGAGAACCATGACAGCTCACACAAATCTGAGTTAAAATAGGAGTTTGTGGGACCCCTGCGTGGACCCTTGCCTATAATTTCTCTCTCAGCCTCAAACTGCGTCTAGTTTCTGGATGACATCTGGAAGATGCGTCATTGCAGCTGTGCTGGAGAAGCTTTGCAGTCTGACCAAAGGGTCGCTCTTCTTCTGCCCTATGACGGACCATTTGGGCACCAGTGTGAAGTCCAGCTGGTGGACATCTTCTCATGTAAACTCACATTTCAGCAACGATCTTTCACACTATCAGCTGTCCAAGGAGGATAAAGGAGATGAATGTGCATATGTGAACAACAATTCAGAATCTGTTTTTAAAGCTGTGATGCTTCCGCAGCAAAAGCGAAGAAAACTATTAGACTTTTATACAAAGTGATTTAACAGTGTGTTCCTTGAAGCATGCAGACTGTGGCACCACTTTCGATATTATTTATTTTGGCCACCAGTACCCTTTTCTCCGTAACCTTCTCACAAAATTAAGTTTGAGTTGACCTTTTGAAACTTTCAAAGCCTCAAAGAATTAGATTATGAGGAAAACAGAATTAACAAATTACAGCCCCAGCCCAAATTCCTCAAGTTTTCACATGACATCATTTAAGTTTATTATCCAACAGTAAAGAGAAAGAAGTGACTCCAGTGGCTTTCTTGTTTGGCCACTTTTCTCATGCTTGTCCATGAATATTTGCTCTTCCATAAACACTCAGACGTTAATGCAAGAAAGAAATACTTTCAATCATGTGCCACAGTCCTCATTGATGACAGAAGAACAGAACCAGCCCAAGGATGTATAGGGTTCTAAATTAGATTTGGGGACCTTCCATCTACCATCATGGTACCAATGTGAATAAAAAACACTTTTCGACCCGAATGAGAAACATTATGTGTGGCACAAAGCAAGCATTACACATCACCAACATTTAATATAGAGAAATATCAGCCACACAGTAACTAAATGTGCTTTCCTTGACTCATGTTAACTTTACGTGATTTATGTTGTAGAATTATGTTTGAAAATGTAACAAAAAAATGAAAAGATTTCTAATAGAAGCACTATCTTCTTCCCAGAAGTCGAAACATTTTAGGCAGGAGACTGAAATTATCACAGTGCATAATTCAGATAATGTTGATCATGAATCATTTTTCCTGATGTTGAGAAAGTTTTAAATATTTTGTTTTTTATCCAGAAAAGTATTTTTAGTCTGAATACACTGATTCAAATTAATTTTAAATATCAAGCTTCAAGTTTTGTTTTCACGATCGCCGTTGACTTGTCACCTGTACAAACAATATTTATATTTCTGTAAACCTGACTTGTGTGTCAGTTGTAATGCTCTTGTGGGACCCTGATGGTTCTGGGGGTCTTAAGCACCTGCTTAGTTTTCTTGTTCCTTGGGCCAGCTCTGCTGAAGAATGATAAATAAATTAATTTTTTCAAATATAATTTAACTAGAAATAAAAAGCAACAAAAAATGTTTGGTAATCTCCGTGCTACTTTTGCAATATTTTCGTTGCTTATGCCCCAGTCAACGAAATGCGGAAATAAAATTACCTTTCTAAATCTATATAGTGTAATATTTAAGTAAAAATCTCTGCTGAAGCTCTAGGTTTTCCACTACATGATAAACTGCACTTCTTTGCTCAGAAATACTGGACACCCATGCGTGTTGGGGGGTTTTGAAGATGGACAGTGGCATATGTGGAATCAGTTACCAACACTGCGTGTTTGTGGTGTGATGAACAGTTAGCATGCGGTGAGGAGTTTGGGCCATTTTAGAGTGAGTGTGAACCACTGGGGTAAGAGGAGAGGGGTGCCCCAGACATTTTTTGTTTTTTTACTAGCAGTTGATTGATTAATGTTGTTGTCGGGGCATGGGGTCCCCAGAGAAGATGAAGAACTCTGTGTGATATGTGGAGGGTTTTACAAGCAGCGGCCAGCTTGAAAGTGGTTGGGATGAGATCCTGGCCAAAGGCCGAAATGAGAAATCCATCAGGAATGCATTCCCTTTCGCTCCTCTTCTACTTTTTGCTCCCTTCCCATCTTTGGAAGAACAGCTGCTGCTGTAACTCTAATGTACACATCTTCCTTCAATCTTGCACACAACTGTGGGGAATACAGGCTGTCAGAGTGGGCTCCTTAGTCTAGGGTGTGAAATAAGGAAGCATTTCTGTCAAACCGCTTCAACATTAAGGGTAATAGAGCATGATAAGAAGGAAAACGTGTTCATGATGGATGAATGTATTACAGCCATTGCAGAAATATTCATACCCCTTAAGCTTATTCACATTTTGTCACATTAGTATCACAATTTTGAAGGCATTTTATTGGCATTTTATGGGATAAACCAACACAAAGTAGTGTATGTTCTAAACTGGAAGGAAAATAAGGCAAGTTTTTCACTACTTGTTAACAATCCGAAACGTATGGTTAGCATTTGTATCCAGCCCACCTTTACATTAATACCCATAAAAAAAATCCAGAATAGAAAAATGACAGTAAGAATCTCAATATAAATAAAGCTGTACTGTGAAGGTCTCAGAGGTTTGTTCAAGACTATTAGTAAACAAACAGCATCGCAGAGATGAAGGAATAACGTAGACAGGTCAGGGTGTAGTTGTGGAGACATTTAAAGCAGGATTAGGTTATTAAACAACATCCCAAGGTTTGGAGCACAGTACAATCTATTATCTGAAAATAAAAAGAGTACTGGACAGCATCAAACCTACCAAGACATGGTCGTCCACCTAAATTGACAGGCTGGGCAAGGATAAAACTAACCAGAGAAGCAGCCAAGAGACACATGGTAACTCTGGAGAAGTTGCAGAGATCCAACAGCTCAGGTGGGAGACTAGGAGGGCAACTATTTGCCTTGCACTTCACAAATCTGACCTTCGTAAAAAAGTTGGAAGAATAATGGTGTTGAAGAGTGTAAATCGCAAGGAGTACCACATGCAGTTTGCCAAAAACCATACTGGAGACATGGCCTACATGCAAAATACTGTGCTGGGTAAAAACCTAGCACCGCACCTTCAAACTAAACAAGCTATGGAGAATGGAGAAACATGGTGGTGGCAGCATCATGCTGAGGGGATGCTTTTCCTCCTCAGCGACAGAGAAGCTGGTCACAACCCACTTTTCAAAATTTTGTTTGTTAAAAAAAAAAAGACAACCATGTATTCTTATCCTTCCACTTCACAATGTGCTCCTTAGCTGGTCAATCACATTAAATCCCAATAAAATACATGGAAAGTTGTAGTTGGAATTTGAACCAAATGTGAATAAGTCCAAGGGGTACGAATACTTTGATTAGGAACTGTGCTGCCTACATTTTATAGAGTAAACCAATGTTGGGTTTATGGAGAAAGAGAATGCTTTTTGCTTCATGATAGTCAGCGTTTCTCCAGCACATAGCCCCAGCAAAGCATTAAAAGTAAGTGCACCTTATCTACAAAGAGAAAAAACAGTCCCTGTAAAAAATAGTGCATGACAGGTTCAGAACCTTTAGAAAGAATGTAAAATCTCTGCCGAGCTCTAACACCTTTTTTAGCTTACTAATATTAGATTAAGTATGGCTCTGTTGGTCTCACCTGTACTCTGGCTTCTGTGAGTTTCGTCCTCTGAGCCAGCTCCTCTCGGGTGTAGATGTCAGGGTAATGCGTTCTTTCAAAAGCCTTCTCCAGCTCCTCCAGCTGCTCTGCTGTGAAGGTGGTGCGGCTGCGTCTCTGCTTCCTCTTCAGTGGCAAATCTGGCTCCGAATCAACATCCGAGCCTTCATCTGTGCGGTTACCTGAAGTGAAGAGAAATGTAATGAGAATCTAGTCAAGAGGCCTTTGGGAGCATTAGCTATTTGTAGAAAATAACAGCGTTATCTCCATTCTAAAAGGGCCTCTTTTGTTGCTCATGAGTGCAGGGCTTGCATCACAGAGGATTCAAATGACAGCTACTTTTCTCTCCATATACAACTGGGAGAATATTATCTTAATCTGTGGATATTTATTTAATATAGAGGAGGCCCTGATATGCAATCCTGCCTGTAAGAGGGGGTCCCCGAGGCTGTGAAGGCAGAGAGCTGAGGGGGAGTGGGCTGTCGGTGGGTAGAAGGGTTAATCTGCAGAGGCCACCTTGCTGCTCCTCACCCTGCTTTTCTCTGTCATTGGCCCAGGGCACACTGCTCATACACAGCTCAGCCAAAGTGCATAAAATAGAGCACAATATCACAGCAAAACCATTCAGTCCTATGTATTTCCACCTGCTGTCACCGAATGAATTAAAGCATATTTTACATTACTTTTTCGGCATTCAACTAAGCTGAATTTTTTGCTCGAGGAACACAGATACAGCACAATGCTGTACAATCCGGGCCAACAGGGACATTTTTGACAGCAAATACGCATTACCATTGCACATTACCATTATAACTGAATTTAGAAAATTGCATCATTTTCACCTCCTCTGCATGTTTATTCAAACTACATGGCCCTTTTCATTTCATGTCATAAAATTCTTATTTTCATAATTTCCTCATTGAGACATTGACAAGGCAGAGTGATGTGCCAGTGTTGCTCCAGGCCTAGTTGGATTGCATCATGCACAGTCCAGAAAGTGTGGGAGAAGGGAAAATAAAGGGAGATGTTGAAGAAGAGGGTGCTTGAAGAGATTTCGGTTTCTGACAGAGGCCCTTTGCCATGCGGCTACAGCACAAATGCACACCTGACTCTGACTCTTTGTTTCAGCTCACTCCAGTCAAATCTTTCAGAGTAAGTGGACAAAAAGAACACTCAGACCTTGCCTCCAAATAACAACTGTGAGAACAAAAGAGCAACAGAGCTGGCAGAGTCTCAAGGCCAGCTTCAGAGTTTAATTAAACAAGGAATTATGGGATTATATGGAGACTATCATTACAGGCCACTCCATGAGTCTTCTGTGAACATTTTTTGTCCCCCTGAGCTCGGGCTTGACGATTCTGCGCGGATTACATGTGGCTGCAGGACATGAGGCCGCATTCATTAAATCAATTCTTCAGTTTTATCCTTTTTAATAAAGATTGATTCTTGAAGCACAAGCTCGCTCAGGCTGTTGAACACCCTTGAACATACAAAGTTGAATATGTACATACAGCACATATCCCTTTGTTGGTTTTCATGAGGATGCGAGTATCCATTTGCTCTGTAACTTGCCATGACGACACTTGAGAGCAGCGCAGCAGTCTGCAGATCACTTTGCAAAGTCACCTCCATGTCCCCCCGGGGAGATGTCGGGGTCAGAGTGGGGCTTGGTGGGGTTCTGAGCGAGACACCACAGTCTTCTCCTCCTCCTCAAATGATCCCTTTTCTTTGCCTTTTCCTTTGTTGGAGATGCTCTCACAACCTTTAGCTAGCTAGTGAACCTATATTTCAGTTTGTGTCACATTTACAGGTATTTACATACATTCAATAATAAGACTCAACAGTCTGACATTCAGTCAGTTGGGATTTTTTACATTATTTCTATTTGTTAAACGCTAAAATGATGAGAGACAGAATTTATTTAGAGACTGTTCTATTAATTTCTTCACAGTCAGATGTCTACATAAGCTAAAAGTACAATGCCTTAAAACAATTTGGGAAAGCCCAAATGATGATGATGTCATGGCTTTGGAAAACTGTGAAACTAGTACTGTCGATATAGGTTTAAAGGCCACACAGAGAAGAAGCACTACTCCAAAAGACAGATGTACTCAAACACAGCGACCTTAATTTTGGAGACATGTTTAAGAAAGCCTGCAAGCCTGACAACACCATCCTAACTGCTAAGTACAGTGGGGGCAGTATTATGCTGTGCTGGGGTTTTGCTGCAGGGAGACTGGTGCACTTCACAGAACAGATCCTGAGGAAGGAACATTATGTGGAAATATTTAGGTCACACCTCAAGACATAAGCCAGGAAGTTAAAGCTTGGACAGAATTAAGTCCAACTAATGGACAGTGAACCTAAGATTTCAGTCTAATGTAGCCAAAGTGGCTTAAGAAATAGAAAGTAAATGTCCCAGAGTGGATATCACAAAGCCCTGATCTCAGTAGATTTCTAGTCAGAACTGCAAAGGTGTGAGTGAATGAGGCGGCCTACAAACCTGGCTCAGCTACATCAATTCTGTCAAGATGAATGGGCCAAAGCACCAGCAAACTGTTTTAAGAAGCTTGTTTAATAATACACTACATGTCTGACGCAAGTCATACAGTTTAATAGACAATTTTATCGAATACTATAGCAATTTCTATAAACATCTAAATATGAAAAAAAAAATCTAAAAAATCTTTCTTATTATTCTGATATTTCTCAAATAGAAATTATCTTCCTAATGGACCTAAAACAGGAAACATTTAATCTGGTATAATGTCAAACATTGAGAAAAAAAGAGTTACGTTATGTGGGTCTTTATACAGTGTATGTAAATATGTGGTTTCAGCAGTAGACTATGGCTTGTACTGCTGCTTGTTATTAAGCCGACAGAGCCAACACATCTGTTGTTGTACATGAACCAGAAGCACAAGGTCAACAACGCTGCCTGTAATGAGTGAGGGAAAATGGAACCCAGCATATGTTGTCTGGAGCCAAACAGGACTGGGACTTGATGCAAAACTCACCTGTATGCCAGCTCAAAACTAGTGAGCGGAGGACAGAAATGGCTGCCCTCTGCGTTGATCTAAGAAACTACCTGAGACACAGGCGCGAGCAAAATTAGAGAGAGGAAATAAATGCCACCGGGCAGCTTTATGCAAAATAATGACTAAATACATAGACAAAATAGGACGCTGCAGGACTGTTCAGGTCAATTCTTTAACAGTGCAGAAAGGTAAACTCTGATTAGACCTTTGCATAATACAACTGCTGTAATTTCCATTCAAAGGTTCATGAGATATTGGTAAACCACTCATGCCTTGTCTCATTACTTATTGTCCAATTAGAATCTCATTATGCGGCATCCAGTGGGCACGATTAGTGCCGTGTACCCTGCTCCAGGGGCCCTCCAAGGTTTTACCTCAATATTGATTTCAAATTGTAGCCATCATGAATAGGAATTAATCAGGTTTACACTCTGCTTTGTCGAGGTAAAAGCCTGATTAGGCTACAGAAAGAACTCGGGGGGTAGTGAATGCAAAAGCTCCCAGCCCACATTACAATACATTTCATGGATTTGCCAAATAAGATTATTTTGATACAGGAGAGTTAAAAGTTTCAACTGACCAGTGATAAAAGGTTGGATATGTATATATATATATATAATATATATATATATATATATATATATAATTTCCTGGTATCTTGGCTAATTTCTTTTAATTGAGATTCTTCAAAATTTAAAGAAAGTAATGAAATATTTTTCTTGCAGTGCTTCTGCAAGTGACCCCACTTCACATTAAATATAAATACAAAGAAGCAATAAAAGAGTTGTTTGGATGACAGGTAGCTTTCTGTTTTTGATTGATTGATTGTGCCACCCTCCAACAGAAGGCCATCCTGGGCGGGGAGCCACATCGCCCTTAGTAAAAAGTACTACATATCGAAGTCATTGGTTTATGAAAAATGCTTAGCATATACAAATGTACATGTACAAATCCATGCTTAATAAATAGGGAAGTATACAACATGTTTGCTTGTAAATGCAAATGGTCATGAAAAGTGTTTCATCCTGAAGACAACAAAGAAAACAAAGAAAGTCAGAAAGTGCTTTGTTTAGCTTCTGGAGATGTTTCACAACCTTTTACAGTCAGTTTGAAATATCTTCCAGATGTGATAAGCTTTTCTTTCTTTCCTTCATTTCCTTCGTGCATTAAAATTTTGGAAAATAGCACTCCTGGTCAGAATCTCAACACACCAAACACAGATCAGTCTGCCTCCTCCTGTTTATCAAAATGTTGCATTTTCTACAGAAATCATAGCCATTCTGAGCCAAGTCAGAATTCATGAAATTTGATGATTAAGAACATAAAAAAGACAGCTTTCTATAAAACAGAAATATAAGTTTTAGATCTTGTGGGACACTGGTAATCTGTTTAGATGCTTTGTAAGACAATATTATCACAATATTATCAACAAAAATAAAAAAATAATCATTACATAAACTATCCTTGCATACTGGGAAAATAAATCAAAATGTTCACTTTGTACCAGCAAGAACATTTAGTTAACCATGTTTAATTGGTGTCAAAGTACTGGATGCTCCAAATGAACTCTGTAGATGTGAAGAAGCACATTAGATCGCTTCACCCTGCTATGACTGTGCTTTAATGATGCTTTAATTCTGAACAGACCTTTCAGATAAAACACAGCTCTTCCTCTTGAAAGACCTCAACTGCTAGTTAATAGTTTGAAGGTTGCTGTGAGATTTAAAGGCTTTTCTTCCCCCTCGTGCTCCTCTCCTGACCTCTCTGACAGACCTCAGACAGATGGGATCCTCATCACACGTTTTTCTTCAAAACCAGTCATCGTGTGCATCAGGTGAACTTTCTTACCCTGCCACCACCTCCCTCCAAACCCATACACTCCTCTACCTCGCCTTTATCCCCCAGGTTTGTGGGTTAATGCTATTTAAATCGACAGCTGTCCACTTAATGTGGCAATTAACCAAGCGGTCTGTTAGGTTACAGGTTTATGATGGGTAACAACACCAATAAACATAAAGTCCCCCAGGCTGGTGAGATACAGACATGGAGACATTTCCTGGTACCCCTGGTTAAGATTTTTAAATGTCCTTAAAATATATTAACCTTTTAGAAGAGAAAAAAAATCCCATGTTTTTAACAAAATTACAGATGACCTAGTTGTTGATATCCCTAAAAAACATTTTCTTAAATTTATACCTAACTTTCTAAACTTTCTGTTTCCCTGGGGTATAAATGTGAAATGATACGGAAGTTAATTTCTTTTAGCCACTAGACTGGAATAGGAACTGAGCTATCTTGCTGTGATCCACAATGAGGAGGAGGCTGTACATCTCACTGTTAGAGATGTACAGCAAAGAGCAGCAGCCTTTAGTCACCAAGTCTTCATAACAACCATTGGACTGGCCTTAAACACAAGATGAAAATGTGGAAAAAGCACCTCATGCCCACTGTTAAATATAGTGTAGGATCTGTGATGCTTTGTGCCTGTTTGTATTCCAATGGCTCTGAGAACCTTGTTAGAGCACATAACTAAAAATCACCAGAAGATTTAAATTAGTGATCTGTTGTCCTCTGCTATAAAACTGAAAATAGCTCACCTTTGGCTCCTTTAACAGTATAAAGATTCAAAAGAAATGCCGAATCAACACAGAAATGGTTCACCAGACACAAAATGGAGTATCTACAGCGACTGCGCAAAGATAAATGTAAAAGCAGATAACTAAGCATTGTCCTATTGGCAAAGGGGTATTATACAAGGTAGTGACAGCAGAGGAATAAGTGTGGCATTGGTGATCCTGTTTAAAACAATTATTTGTTAGCATATTGTGTTTCCCAACTGAATAAATATACTCAAATTAAAGGTAAAATTGTTCTATTTTTTAGCGTTAGATTGTGGTAATGCAATTAAATATATATTTATTTTATGGCTTTTTACACATTTTTGCCAGAGTTGTCTGGGAAGTGACAAAATGTCTTTGTTAGGTGAAATGTTTTTGGGGTTTTTTCAAATAGCAATATTGTAAAGAACTGTGTTTTAAATAGTGTCATTAAGAAATGTGATAATAATAAAACTCTTTAACTTAATGAAGAGTTAAGAAGAAGAAAAACGGTCTTTGAAAAACACAACAAATACAAACTACTTCGAACGTGAAAAAGAGTTTAGCTTTTTTTAGCAGTGCAGGTGCCCTAAATCACTCATCTCAGCCTCACCTGTGCAGCCAAAGCCTAAAGTAAAGTGGCACCCCCTTCCATACTCTTTCTCCAATATCACAACGCATGGCCTCAATATCAACCATACCTTTGCAAACTCTCCGAGACAGAGGGACAAAAACAGACAGGGCTTTGGCAGTGCAGCATTAGCTCATAATGGCTCATTTTGAAAAGCATATTAGTTCCAGCATAATTACAATTGGGCCTCACGCTCTGTGTTTTGCAGGCATTCACAGGACCGGCTTCTGAGCACAGAGTCACACCAGTTGACTGTGACTGACAGCAGATTTGGTTAAAAATGCTGTTTTTTCCTCCCTCTTTTTTTCCCACAGGACAAAAATAACACCACGTCTTTTCTCCCTGTTTGTGTTGACTTGTTTATTTTGTGCCCACCTTTTGTCGTACTTGATGCCTGCAATTATACTTTTTGTCAGTCAGAGGGGGTGAATATCAAAAGGCCTAATTATGCAAACAGGCCTGCGATAAGAGGCATCTGCCTCAGATGGGATCTGCTATCTCTGACATGCATCTGTCTCTGCGCTGTCTTCTCTGCTTCAGGCCTGCATATAAACAGCCCTGCCTGTCCCCAGGACTGCATGCGATTCAACCACCAACACTGGAGTTGGAGGGATGTATTGGAGTCGGGAGGGGGGGGTTGTGCAGCAACATCAAATAACTAACAACTTCTCAATTTGCATTTTTCTGAGAATGGCGCGGCATCTCTGTTTAATGCACTTGCCTGTTCATCCTGAAGGGGTTGCCAAGTTAAAGGAGGCATGCGATTCAAGGCATTTACCGAGGGATGTATGAGATAGGACCCTTGTGTGAAAACAAGATAGACGACAGCGATAAGTAGAAGGGTTTAAGGACAGATTGTTTTGGAATAATCTTTTCCTGTGGATATCTCCACACAGTGGAGTGTCAGCTCAGTTTGATCTTATTTAGAAATATTAGATTAAAATGTTCAGATGGTTATAAATCAAGTTAACTGTTTACTCAGTCCGGTTACAAGCCAGATGTATTTGACCTTTTCCCAGTCATAATTTGACATTTAGCTGAAATTGAATCTGGGTGATATGTGTGTCCATACATTAAAACTCCACCGTCTATCTAAAATAAAATCATTCTCTGCTCACCTTTATGGACAGATGTCAGTGGTTTCAGTTTATCTCATGCTTATCATGGCAATTACTGATGTATAGCAGGTGGCTGAGGGGCCAAGGGCACTCCTACCAGAATGCATTTCATGAATGCATGAAACTTTTAAATGCAAAATGTGCACACTTTTTATGGGAGCTTCATCTATTTAAGAAAACTGGAAAATATTGTCCTGTTTTAAAAGTAAACGTGTAAAATCTGACAGCCAAAGTGGGAATCTTGGTCTCTCTTGCGTCCACATTCCTCAGGAAAATTCCAGCACTTTTCTTCCCTTGTCTCTCTGACAGAATCCCAGAAAAAAAGCAGTAGGATTGAAAAAGAGGAGCAAAAGGCAAGGGAGAAAGAAAGATGGGAGGCTCTATAATCTTTGGCTCTCACAACAAACAATTAGGCCCCTTCTCTCTGTTTGAGGTGGAGAGAGGGGGGCTCGAATGAAAGCAGAGGAGACAGAGGAGAGGGAGAGCGATGCTCTTTTATTGCTCTTGTCATATGGATGAGGGCGCAGCGCGTCCATGAGAGCGCACGCTCACCTTCAACAACAGGGCGTCCACTGGGCCTCCCGGCCCCTTTCAGCCCCGAGAGACGAGCACCTCAGGGGGCCATTAGAGCATGAATGGAGGACTGACAGGCCTGTGCAGCTCTGCAGGGCATCCATAAACGCTGACATATTGACTCCCCATGCCTCTGTGCTGCCTGAGTTTTGAGAGCGTGAAGGGCTTGAAGGGTGGGATTCTTTTTCTTTAATGTACAGCTGGCTAAAAGTGGGATATTAGCGACAATATAAACGTTTGCCTTTGACTCTAAGTCATGCTTTGTTTCTGCATGGACTAGAAAAATATAAAGTCTTGTTTTGGTGGAGTTATTTCTTGCTTCAAATGCTGCACTTGAGTCACTTTTCGTACTTAACATGATGTAAGGTGGGAAGTTATTTTGTAAATTATAAGTGTGTTTCTTTTCATTTTGAAGAACAAAGCTAGATTAGAGAGGATCTAAAAGAACATGGTTGATTTCAGACTTCACACGATACAAACCTGTCCTGAACCTTGTTATGAGCTGCTGCCACTTCTTCGCTAAGTCTAAGCTTTCTGTTCTGTTGAGCAGGATGTCACTGCCTGAGCTCAACTCTTTGCTAATTGAGGTCACAGAAAACGAGATGAAATTAAGAGAATACAAGAAAGTAAAGAGGAGCCCCCAGGGGTCTCTCCACCAAATGGAAATACAGCCAAAGTCCCGGTCCCCCCACAAAAAAAGCTCTAAAAAACCTATGAAGAAAATCAAACAGCTACGTCTCAGGGCTGTGAGCTGAGTTCTCCTGGAGGAGCAAATCATTTTTTTCCCAACAAAGCCAAGGAGAGATTACAGGACAGTGCACAGGAATGCACAGCGGACACTTTTTTGTGCCCAAGGGAAGTGTTCTAATTTTATGGACAAGGATGACCGTCAAATAATGTTGAAAAGTTGGGGATACTGAGGACACTGGAAGGGAAAAATGAGCAAAACTTAAACTAAATGTAAAAATAGCAAGGAAAAAAAGCTCAAAGCGCTCAATCAACAAATAAGAAGCTCGTGTTTTAACTTACAATAAAAGAAAAAGATTCCAGGTGGCTGCATGTTTCTTTTTTCCTTTAAATAAAACTTTACTCCTTTGTTACTTCCATATATCCAACAGTGACGTACGATGGGGTTCATGACTGGTGAGGCACAGACTCATCTGGAGTCGGACGTACAAATATATGAATCTAAAATAGAGACTTATATTTCTTTTTTGACCTTGATTGAATTATTTATTATTATTATTATAATTATTATTTTCAAAGCTTTTAATTATCCTTTATGCAATACCATAGCAAGATAAGGTCAAATTTGACTATTTAAGTTATTTTTTTAATTTTGGCTGATCTCTCTATTTAATTAAAATTTTAAATTGTGTATGATCTTATCTTTATTTGTATATGAAGTCCATAGTAGCAGTTTGTATTAATCAAGTCTTTTAAAATCTCCCGGCTCTCCCTCACTTCCTTATTGTGGGCACTAATGTTTAGCCTGTGCTACCTCTTGTTTCAACTAAAGCTTTTTCCAGTGTTGAGAAGTAATCTGCCATTTTAGCCAAAGTGTACGTTTATAACACCCTTGCCCTCTGCGTAGCTGAAGACCACGTAGCGATGTGCTGTTAGCTATCTGTGCCTTTGGGGCTCAACACTGCCCCCTATCAGCGTGGCACAGTAATTTCTGCCTCACCTGTCTATTTTCACTGCGCATTTATGGCCGATTAGAAAGATTAAATACGTCACACACATTCATTAAATATGTTAGACAGACTGTGGAACGTCAGCATGTTTAGTACACGTGTAATCCAGCATGTATATTGGCGATATAAAGCGAGACAGCAATGGGCATGCGCCAACTGCCTGTATCAGTCAGCGTGTGTGACACAGCGCCATCGGTGGTGAGGCACAGCTATTCACTGCCTCACATTGCTTTTCTCCCATGTCTTTGAATTGGCAATGCGCAAGTTCAGCGATTTTAAACATTAACATTTTTAAATCATACAGAACAAAAATTTATGGAACAGTCAAGTGGACAAATTGATTTCTTTCTTATAATTGCTAGTATTTTACTTGTCGTGATAACAGGAGTGCCTCACCTGTCATCCCTGACTGCATGTCACTGATATCCAAATAAAAGAAAAAAGAAATGCCACTATGGTACAAGCAATGTGTGAAATCCTGCAGTCCTAAGTAAAAGCCCATGTAATATTCCTAGAAAGAAACAAACTTGTAAAAAACTCCTTTATAGACAACAATCTAATAGGAGCTTTTTTTCTGGGCACAGTCAAGCATTAATTTCTGAGAGACCTCCATACTGAGTTGTAATGTGCACAGCAGAAAAGCTTTTTATACTGCGACTACATATTCCCCAAGGAGAGAATGACTGACGATGCAGAAATAAGCCCATTAGTTGAAAAGAGGGGACAACATTTGAAGTTGTTATTTTGTCGGGGAGGACAGGAGCTCCACCCCACTGTTTGGACAAGCGCTTTTCACATTTTAACTCGGTAGAAGAAAAACACATTTCTGATTTGCAACACTCAGGGAACATGTTTATTGTCTTTGTGGCTGTGAAAAAAACACGCACAATTAAAAAACAAATGAATATTTCAGTGGTGCGGCCCCATCAAGACCATAAAATGTGAAATGTTCTGGCCCTAAGTAGCATAGACTAATGGCGATTTTTTAAACCAGCAGACCATGGTCAATGTTCCTCATTCATCACTGAGGGAGCACTGTGCTAAACATAATTACTGTTGCACATTAGGTGGCCTATTCCTGTATTGTAATAAAATTAGCCAGAAATGTTTTTTTTTTTTTTTTGTCTTTCCTAATGCAGCTCCACGGTAACCAGTGGATGGTTGTAATGCAGCACACTGTCCCGATCTGTGCCAGCTGTCAGAGTTTGACAACCTTAGCTGGCAAGGCAAATTGGAGAAAACTACATTTCTTTCAGCAAATGATGCGGCTCTGACCCGCTCATCTGTCACACGATTTTACATGGACATAATAATGATAATAAAACCTAAGATGTCCTGATGTACCCTACGCTAAATTTCGGCATGCTTTATTATTTCACATCATAACAATAGCTTTTTTTACCAAGACAAACACATTCTTTTCTAGAATATTCAATTTTGTGGTGAACGGTTTAATGTAATAAAAAAAAATCTCAGATAAGAAGAAAATGCACTTGGACTAAAAATATTCTTTAAATGCACACATTTATTAAAACCCACTCTTACTATCATATCTACGATCATGATTCCAGACTTCGAAGCCTGCTGATCAATTCTTACCCAATGAGAAGCGCTTTAAACCCAATAAATACGAGACAAAAAGTTTTAATTGCCTTTTATCATAGCTGACATTAAAACAACCATCTATGCTAAAGGGAATTTCACTGATTGTCAAGCTTTTTGTCTATATATGAGATTAGGTGCTTTTATTTTGCTTGGTAGATGACTTAGAAGACAAAATGACTGCAGTTTATGAAATCACATGCATAATTTCATACTAGTGAGGTTGAAGATGAAACAGAAAAGCAATTATTCCCACTGCTGTCGAAATATAACAAACTGAATGTACAAGTTACAATTAAGGTTATTCATAACATTTGACAGTTACTTTGATTTGGATGAATATAAATAAGCAAAAATATAATAAAAACTATTACTAAATTTAGCTGAAATTTTAAAGTGCCCATTGCACACAATAAAAACATTTTTCTGTTTTGTTCTCTTGTAGAGTAACAGCTTCAACAAGCTGATACAAGCTGGCTATTTAGTCAAGCTATCTGCTTCAGTTTCTAAACTGAATTGTAAAACCAACAGGAGATGCTTGTCACAAATAAAACCAATGAATACAAGATGGAAAGCAGAGCACAAAGCTGCACAAAGTACAAAAAATAGTCTCCATATTCTCAGCAGCATGCAGGGGCACAACTCCCCACTAACTGCACATGCATAAAAGTAATAGAAAACGTGTTTCTTGTGGCAACTGGAGCTTCTGCATGCCCCATTTCTAACACCTCCCTGGGCAGCTGCCAATATGACCTATATCAAACACTGTCACTGATGGAAACCTGCCTTTAATCAAGCCGCCTCTAGACTTAAATCTTTAATACTTATGTCATCAAACTTGCATTCCTTTGCAAACGTTTCTCATTATATAAGATTATCTGAGCTGGCAACAACTTTTATATTGTCTTGTAGATAACTTAGGAGGCAAATTACTTCAATATATGAAATTACATGCCTAATTTCATACCACTTAGAGCCAGAATGAACATAAACTATCTATAAACAGTCTTGCATGTACAGTAATGGCTACACACAAATTAATTTAATGATATTTTACCAGCTGTCTATGTTATGAAAGTTTTTTTGTGTTTGTTATTTAATGTCCTGATGGTTGAATTCCCAAATTTAGACAATGTTACAAAAGTAACATTCATTTAAAGATGAGGTAATGTCATTTCATCACATTGCAAGAAATTCACAGTGACTTCTAATGTGAAGAACTGCAGCACAGAGTTCGTTTTATGGTAAATGGTAAATGCACAGAACTTTCCAGTCAAACCGATAACTCAAAGTGCTTCACTCTAGAGCCACATTCACCCAATCGCACTCACATACGTGCGCACGTTCATAGCCTTTAGCCTTATTTTCTTCAACATGTGAAATAAATGCACCAAAAGAACATCACAAAGCAATTAAACAGATACCTCAGTTTTCCCATTAGAAACGTTTGAAACTAATCTCCCCTGCGGGGAACACTTGTCTCTCCTTGTGGCACAGCTGGGAATCAACACTGAGAGGCAAATAAATAGCCTTTAAAAAAACCACAAACATTGACCCTCTTGAGAGCAGCTACAGTCCACTCATGTCAGCTCATTCTCTCCCCATTTCCTCAGCTCTCTGTGCTGAGACACTTCTGTCTAATGAATTAGAAGGATTGAAGTCCCACAGGGCCGAGCGGAGCTCTGTCATCCCTGAGTGTTGTTTTCCCCTCTTGTTCATTGTCCACTATCGAAGGGCAATAGTCGCCAATCAGGATTCATTACAGCAGCGAATCTGTGAGTGAACCGCAGACTGCAAGCACAAAACACACAACTGTCCATGAGAAGAAATGGGCCTCCACTGGACCCCTTGAAACTTAATTGGATTGCCAATAATGCCCACAGATGTCTGAGGAACTGAGACAAACAATGGAGCAGAAAATAAATACTCCAAAGGCACAATTATGAGTCCACTTGGTGAACTAAAACAATATTGATCTTCTTCTTCTCTTTTTGTTTGTTTAGAAAGCCGCAAGCTAATAGCTGTCTGAGAATGTAATCTCTCCCTTGTCCACCCACCCCTCCACCCCTCTCCCCTTCTATATTCCCCGTTATGTGGCTTCTTTTAGCGAGCCTCGAATAGTTTAGGTTCAGTGTCGCACCATGGTACGAGGCATGGGGCTTGGGACCAATTGTTTGCTAATGTTGACACCTGCCAGAGCAGGCTTGGCCCTATTTGGGGCCCGCCAAAGCTGTAAACTGCTCCCCCCTCCTCCACTCTTTAGCAAGATTAAGTGTGGGTTTCTGGGGGTCACAAATCACTGGACTCCCTCTGATGTTGTGAGGCACAGAGCCAGATACTAAGAGGCCTAAGAAAAAAAAGAGGAAAGCTGGAGAGGGAGGGACATAGGAGGGAAGAGGGATAAAGAGTGACAGTCTATTGTTTCCTGAAAAGGAGAGGAATAATGTATCTTCTTGCATGCACATAGCCAGCGTGCACCATTCAGAAATAAAATGAAATAAAAGAATGGAAAAACATTAACACTGGGTGTGTTGCACAGATTTCTGGGGCACAGAGAAGGATATATTTGTTGAAAACTTAGCTTTAACAATATTTTCTCTCTCTTACCACATAAAAAATCTGATTAAGCAAGAAAAATCATCATTTTTTATGATGACTTGCAAATACACAGTTTTTCTGGTATAATTGTGTTTCGGATCTTTTTATTTTTGTAAACACATGTTGCAAAAAGCCAAACAGGAACCCAAGTGTCCACAGCAGACAGTGCCCAGCTCCTCCTCCTCTTTTCTTCCTTTGCAGATGTACATTAATGCAAAAAAAAGAGAGGCAGAGATCTGAGCAGTAGCAGCAGAAGAGCCGTGTCTCCTCTTTTTAAAACTGCTGCTGTCCAGCCTGATCGTGTCAGTTTGAAGGCCCCCATTCAGGAGTATTCAAGCATCTGCCTTTGAGGCACAATAGCAGCTAGTTTATAAACTGTCTGCCCAGGCACCCAAAGGCTTTAGTTCTTATTGTTTTCTCCCCCCTTAATAAACTTTTTGGAGGAGTTCATCAACTTGCCTGAATAGCCGATGCAGCAAGTCTCAAGACAGAAAATAACAGAAGGGTCCTTTCTCCTCTCCTCTTCTTTTTCTCTTCCTTTTCTAGTAGCTGTTTGTCTAACAATGGTGAGAGCAGGCTGTCAGACATCACAGGGCCTTTTTTGTAGCGATACAAAAAGCATTCGAAAAAGGAGAAAAAGCCTCTCAAGATGCAACTAAAACACTGCAATATTTTGCACTTCTGCAAGATGTCCAAGCAGTAAAATAAGTTTGGAAAATTACAAAATAAAAAGTTGACAGGTTTTTTGAAAACGCAATTCAAATAGTTTGATTGATGTAAGAAGTGAAAGATGCATTTAAATATTCACTTTGTAATCAGTATCTAGCGATTCACAGATAGACACCTGCTTAGACAGGCAGCACTAAAATGATGGGATGCAATAAAATGTAATTTTGGATGTAAGCCATTAATCCACTGTTATACCTTTAAACTCTGTCAAGAAAAAAAATGAGCCAAACTTAAAAGTCTCTAATAGATGTCTAGTTTAATTAATTTCATACCTAATTAAAACAAGGCCACATGCTCGCTTGTTTAGCCCGCTGGATGGTCATAATTGAAGTAAAAGTGGAAAAAAGAAAAGCCCACAGCAGTCCAATTCAACAACACTGCCATCCAGCAATGCTGATCCCCCCACCACCTACCCCTCTCCCTCCTCCACCATCTGACCCAAAAAAAATAGGCCCTATTGGCCGCCCGGACTAACCACCTACTGTTTCCCACCAATGCACTGGGTGCGTTTTAACACCCTAATTAGATGTGACAAGTTCAACGAGCCGGTTTCAGTGGAGGAAAAGCTGGTCAGGTTATGATTTCCGAGTCAGACTCACAGGGGGAATCTCTGGACAGCTGATTCCTGTCAGCCTCATTCATCTTCTTCCAGCCAATTAAACATTAATGCTAACAAAGCGATGACAATTCTGTGTGTGTGTGTGTGTGTGTGTGTGTGTGTGGGGGAAGGGGGGGGGTACATTAAAGGCTTAAAGTGGAGATGAAAATGTGTTATAGAACCGGTAAGAACAACAAAAGCCACAACAATAATGATAATACATTTTTAGAACTCAAACTACAATCTATTACACTTAATAAAATAAAATACAACCTTTTAAATATTTATTTCTGTTAATAAAATCACTTTAGGTTACCTATTGACATAAATAATAATATTTAAAAAAAAATCTACATTTCTGTCAGTTTAACCACATCAGATTGCCTATAATCTGTACCTGTTGACACAAATTTGAAATGGACATCGTTTGAGGAAAAGAAATAGGAGCAAGGCGAGAGAGAAATCAAACTCGGGTGTGCATATGGAAAGAAGATGAAAAATTTAGATTTTTCTTCTATTACTTTTGGTCCTGCAGCCCTGCGGCCACGGCACAGCCCCATAGTGAAAATTGGCGGAATAAAACACAGACAGAAATGAGAGCTGCGTTGAAGCACCCTACTGTTGTGACAGGATACCTGGAGGGCAGCGCTTCCTCTTTAATTTGTCTCGTATGGTTTGAGACCCCCAGCCAGTCATTCAATCCTCAGAGCCTCCGTAAGCCTACCGAATTTAATTCTCGATGGTGAAATTATATGCTATAATTAAATATCACATCATTAAAAAAAAAAAGAGATAATAAAACATTCTCAGTGCACAGAGGCATCTTATCAACGTCCTCGTTGTTATCACATGGAAAGTAACAACATCTAAAAATGGGCGTATCTGCATTTGTGTGTGTGTGTGTTGGGGGGGGGTGCTAAACAAAAGAGGCACCTATGGGCTTACTGCTTACATTCTGATATTTTCGAGCAAGAAATGTTAACCTTGAAATAGTGCTATCTGCGCCGAACAATGTGCGATCATAACCCCATAAATGAGGGGAGAAATTGAATCCTTTTAAGTTATTAAGCAGGAAAGGATTATAAACTCGTCTTTATAAATGAGCTAGAAATCCCCATGTCTTTCTCTGTACACTTTTAAATTTCCCACAAGAAGCAGGAGAGGAGAGATTGCCCCTTTTCAAGAGCCCCCCACAAGAGATGGAAAAACCATTTTTTATGCCCCGATAGGAAGTCGTCCCACATGGTAAGCGCAACTTTAATTAATGGACAGCCTTGAGAGGTATCACTGTCAGCCTGGATAATGGTGACAGAGCTAGTGTTTGTGCTTCCGTGAATATTTCTCATGTGATCAAAGTCAAATGCCAACACAGAGTGAATTTAAGCCTACTTCTTTTTTTTTTCTTCTTGCTGTTGACACTTAAAGCTCCTGACACTGAAATGTCTCGCCGGGTTGGTGGGTATACAAGCTTAAACTGTGTTATTTAAAAAAATGTATGCTCATTACTAATAAGCAGGAGGTGTCGTGTTATTGTGTAGGACGATTTGTTCGCCTTACCTTGCTCGGACCGGAAAGCAATTACTTGTATTTGATTCTGTCATCAAGTCTCACGATACGTTAAATTACAATCAATAGGAAGATATGCTAACCTATTATACGGTGCTTTTTCTGTTCTAAATCTGCTCTTCAGCACATACCTAAACGTACAAGCGAAATTTGTCAGTGTCTTATTAATCCCTACAGACTAAAAGAACATCAAAATGCCGTTGGGGTTGCTAGGTAACAACTTACCTCTTACCTAGCAACCAAAGAACTAAGCTAAGCTAACAGAAATCAAATCCTTTTTGACGTGTCACAGATTTTTTTTTTTTTATATATATTATTTTGCGGCTGTTGAGGTTCAATGCTAATCAGTCATCCCTTTCTAAATCTGCTCTTCTCCATGAAAGGATAAGCAAAAATAGTCAGTATTTTCAGTAGCCTACCTTCTGACTAAACGGAACCTCAGAATGCTATCCTGGTTGCTAGGGAACATCTTAAGTTACCAACATAAGATCAAGGCTAAGATAACGGGAATACTAGCAAACTACTATGGATAAATATGTTCCTGGTAAATCCAATTTACGTGTCCCTGATTATTGTTTATATTATTTAGCTTTGAGTTAAATGCTACTCATACGTCTTATACTAAATCCACTGTTTAGCATATTACTAAAAGCATTGGCAAATTAACTAGCGTTTTGTTATACTGACTAAAAGAACTTCAGAATGGTGCTGAGGTTGAGAGGCAACATCTTACCAGGAGCTATAAAGCTTAGCAGTAATGTTAGCAAACTACAAATGTTTGTGGTAAATACATTTGATATATCAATAATTATTATTTAGCAGTTTTTAAGGTTACATGATAAGTCATCCTTTTCTAAATTTACCATTTGGCATATTATTAAAGGTATAATAACACTTAATTTGTGCTTTTATCAGTCCCAGCTGATTAAGAACGCTGTCCTGGTTGCTGGGCAACATCTCAGCTAGCAACCAAAAAATAAGCTAAGTTAAAGGAAATATCACCGAGCTACAGTAGCTCCTAAAGATGCTTCTGTTAAATCCATTTGATATGTCACTGATGAGGTTTTAAAATTATTCAGAAATTATTTCTGGTAATTGCTAATCAATCATCCTACTCTGCACCTATTCATCAGCATGATATTAGAAATGTAGGCTAAGGTAATCAGTTTCTACTGACTGAAAGAATCTCAGAATGCTGTGCAGGTTTCTGGTCAATATCTTATTAGCAGCTAAACAACAACGCAACGCTAACGGGAATATTAGCCAGCTGAAAGGGATAAATATGTCCTTCATAAATTAATTTTACATGCCACTGTTTTTTTTTATAGATGATTTGGGGGTTACTGAGGTGAAATTATAATGCTAATTCCCATTCCACTTCTACTCTTCAGTTTATTACTAAGGGTATAATCAAAAGTTATTCAATTTTTAATCAGCCCCACCTGGCTAAAAAGAACTTCAGAATGCTGTCCAGGTTGCTAGGCAACATCTTACATAGCAAAGAACTAGACTAAGCTAACAGTAATATTAGCCAGCTGCAATGGATAAATATGTTAATGATTAATCCATTTGACCTGCCACAGATTATTTTTTTATACTATTTAGCGGTTGTTGAGGTTAAATGTTAATCTGTCTCCCCTGCTACTGTTCACCTGCCACTGCTTGTTCTCATCATGGAGGGAAAGGAAAAAATACAGCCAGCTTGCCATCTGCTAGCTTCTATACCTTGCCAAATTGTAGCTTTAGCTATTTAAATCATTTTAAAAAACAAACTGTAAAATATATTTTTGTTTTCTTGCAAGAGAAACTCTGAAAAAAGCCCCAGCAACACAATCTACTACTTTCCAACTTGGAAACCAAAGCCACAAGGTTAAACGTAAATTGCATTGTATTATTATGTCATTAAGATTTACATTATTCACTGTTTGTCAGCAAACACTTTTGTATGCATTTTGTTTGGCTAGTTCATGTGGTATTTACTGTTCTCAAGATTTGTTAAATAACAGCAGCCTAATACTAATAAAACAATTTAGCAATTTACAAGCCAGTAGGTCTGTATTTTTTTGCTTTTCATAAATTGTGATTCTTTTGGAAGACTGGATTTTTTAAGACGTAATAATAATAATAATAATAATAATAATAATAATAATAATAATAATAATAAAATCGATCGTGTCGTGTCTCTTTAGCTCCATGCCCCCTCTATAGGAAAAGCAGGCCTACCGATGTAAATTCCAGTGAAATGTGGCTTGAGTGGCTGCGGGGACAGGGGAGGTTAATCCGAGTTTAATACAGAGAAGCACAGCGCAGGGTCTGGGCTATGATGGGTATGTTATCTCTGCCCAGCATTTGGGTCTCCCTCAATTTCCACCCAGCCAAATAGCTGCGAGAAAGTGCAGATGGAGTCACTCTGAATGCCTGAGGAAAAAACGTTATTAATAGCTAAATAACTTCCCCATACTTTCACTGAATCTCTCTCACACACTGTTCCAGATGGATTTGTTTGAAGTGGTCTCTCGCTTCATTCCCCCTGTCCTTCTCATTCAGCGCGGCTTTAGACCAGAAATATGGCTACATTATATTACCATACACTTAGAGACTGGGGCGTGGGTTGGAGCGCGCGCCCGAGCACGAGCGAATGTTGTGCGTGGAAGTGGGGGGGATTTGTTTTTAGTATTTTTCAATGTGAGCAGAATTTTTTCTATTATGTTTCTTTGTTAAGCAGGGGAAATAGTTGTGTATGAGATTTTGTCGTTTAAGGAAAAATAGGCACATAAAGACAACATTTCTATATTTCTACAAATTGCAATTTGGAAATAATTTTCCTGTAATAAAACAGACTCTTCACATGTTGTCTTCACTTCTCAAATCCAAACAAAGAGGCCTGTCTTTCTTTCTCACACCTTTGCGAAGCTTTGCCAGTTTCCCTTCTCAGTGCGCAAAAATAATCCCACCTGGCATCTGTTTAATTAGTCCGACCTGCAGGTAATCCTGCGATTTGTTGAAGTGTCGATCGCCTGTCTTTACCTTATCTGACGGTCTTACAGGGTGCGTCATGTGTAGCAAATCGGTGCCGGACATCTGATACGTGTTCCCGTGATACAAAACAAAAACACGCACGCGTTTGTACGTGGTGTAACGTGGCCCTTTGCGCCATTTTCGTAAATAGTGCATGCCCCAGAATATTCCCAGACGGGTTTATTTACATGCTCTCAATTTAGCTTGTTTTGCTTAGAAAACGTGTTTGCAGGAAAATCAAACCTGTATTAATTTGTTTAGGATTTTAAGACTTTTATTAGAGCTAGATTAGTATCAAGATAAATCTGCGATGTAACCTCTGAAAAAAATAAATAATGCCAAGACCTAATAAACAAACACATAGATAAATAAATAAAGTCTTAAAATCTGGATAAGTAAACCAGAAAAAAATCGTATGAATTTGGTGCCCAGGGCGAGCCACAATGAGCTCCGCTCTGAGATGAAAGTGAAAAGAAATAAAAGGCTCTATTTAATCTGCTTTAAAAACCCCTCTCCACATAAGGGCTGTGCTTCAAACTCGCAGAGTGAGGGGCTGATTGGGGATAAATACATTTCTTACCATGCCTCCGAGCTATTACACCCGGCACGAACACAGGCACCTATTCAAGCGAGCATGGTTTCCAGCGCTTTTACTCTAATAAGTATTAACATTATTAAACGCCATCCGGATGCTGCTTGTCTAAACTGCGTTACGCACTGGGTGAGTGTCTCTTTTTATAGCAGCGTAATTCGATCCCAATTTAAAACAACAAGCAGCGCTTTAAAAACGAGAGACAGTGACATTATGTGGAAATTTTGCTACAAAACCAAGAAAATCCATAATAAAGCACAGAAGATGCCGTTAAAGCCCAAACCAATCAATCAGGCGCGTTGTGCGTAAAGGACCAGACTCCAGCGCTACACGCCGGTCATTTGCAGCCAGCAGGGTTTACAAGACACTGGAGATATTTGCAAGAAAATAGTGACATTTTTCTCCTAACATTAATCTGCGCTGTGACCGAAAAAAAGACCGTTTTCACGCCACATACCGATTCTTCTCCAACGGGGCCATTATATACTAAATTACAAAACTATCTAGCAGCGGGGCGTACTGAATAATTCATCTCCTTTATGCCGCTCCTTGCCCTTTGTCCAAACTTTTCTCCCTCTTTTAGCAGCTCTTTGAATGTGAATGGACGCAGGCCCATACACCCTGCTTTACGCCGCCGTGCTTTCCAGGATTTGCTTTTGTAGCCCGGACTCCTCGCTTTAGAAAAGCTTCAATAGAGGGGCGGTTTTGCTCATGAAGTTCATCTTCAAGTTTGAAAAAATTGTTGGCAGTCTCCTTTTTAAAAATAAAAATAGCTATTGTGATTAAAAAAAACAACATCTCTGTTATTTCGTATAATCTTTAGAAGAAGCGGTATTTACACTGCTAAAACAAACTATTAGAATTTAAGCAAAAAAATTGCTGGACAAATGTGCATGAATTTTATTTATTATGTAAGTTTACAAAGAAACAGGATGTTTCAGGAATCTTGCAGAAAGTGGCAGCACTTAAAATGTATAATTTAACTCAGAGATTGGATACATTTAAACTGACTAAGGCATATGTTGTATTGACATTGAGTAAATCTTGCAAATATTCACAAATTGAAGTAGGGACTGTCTGAAAATTTTCAGGACATTTTATTTGGGAATGTCTCAAAAGAGACCCTTAGCAACTACATGCAACTTGCCTTGCGTTATCATAATAAAGCCCTTTTCCCAGAAATGATCATTTAAAAAACAGCTGTTCTTAGAAGTTGTCTTCAAAATCCTTAGCCACAGCTAAGATGTGCACTTCATTGGCTGCACCTCAGGTTTAAGAAGCTAAGCATGTTCTAGCATTAGTGCTACCGCTAAAGTAGTTAAAGTCTAATTAAAATATAAATTTCAATTCTTGCAACACGCCTTATGACAGCTCTTATCCTTTACTGAGTTGACATGTCATTTCTTAACATAGCCCAGAAACATATCTGCCTTCTCTGGTGGACACTGCACAGGACAAATGAGAATAATGTCTGGCTGAGTAGGTAATGTTCAATCCACTCATTATTGAACCTCATCTTTACAAATAATATGCATGAATAAAATAATACATTTATTTGCAAAAAATTAACTCTCTTCAAAATTCCTTTTTACAGTGTACATTTTTCGCATAAGGACGTTTAAATGGCGCTCACTCCGTGCATTTTTATATTTTAATTTCCCATCTTTCGGTATAAAACTGAATCCCTCATTAGGCCTTGTTTCATTTTAATAATTCACATGCATTACAACATGCTACAAAAACGGCGACCACAGGGGAAATGATTATCTTTCAGGGCTATTTAGAAACAAAATACCTGCCCCGCTGTCTCACACATTACTAACAGCAGAAAACAATAACATGCGCATCCATTTCCGCTTTAACTGACAGGCGGTGAAACGTCAGGCAGCTTGAAGTGGGTCAACTGTCAGCTGTCGTTTTAGATGTCCCCCTGAATGAGTAAGTGAAATGAGCAGGACTGCGCCACGCAAACTAATTCTCAGCAGCTAAATACCTTCTGCCAAGGCTCTCATAAATAATTGAAGGGAGTGAACAAGTGCTGGCTCGGAGTTTAAAGCGGGAATAAATTGTCTGCGCTTAGAGCCGCAGCTCGGATGTGGGACGATTTCCCCAGAGGACGTTCAAGTAGGAAGTCAGTTTGTAAATATTTGCTTCCAGATTGCAAACCTGCAAATTTACTCTAGTAATAATAATGATAATAATAATGATAATAATAATAATGATAATAATAATAATAAGACATACAGTTTTAATTTGTTGTTAACTTACATTTATCACCGAGGATGCCATCGATGCTATGCTTTGTTTTCTTTTCTCCATCTTCATCCTTCTTATCACAGTCATCCTCGTCATCTTTTTTGCCAAATCGGGCCCTCAAAACGCGGCTGATGGAACTCACTAATGGCAACAAAAAGGTAAATGGGTGATTAGGCCTAAAAGCCATAACAGAACCATAATAATCCTATCAAACATTTCTCTCGCTCTCTCTCTTTCTCTCTCTCAGAAGGATACAGAAATGGCACAGGAAAAGTTTTTACATGAAGCAGCAACGTTTCGAGGAAATATTCATTATAGGGCGCAAATGTAATGAACTGGTGGAGCACTGAAGCCACATTTCAACAGGACATATACCCATGTGCTGCTGTTTCTCTGTGAGTTTGCTTACTGAGGCGTTTTACTATCAGTTACATGTTGAATTTAAAGTGATGTTCATTGAAGGGTGATGCTGCGGTGTTCGCTGGTAGTAAGGGAAAAAAAGTGCAGCTTACCAGATGAAGCCTCACCTGAAGGAACTGTGCTTCTGTCGCACACCCCGTCCTTCAGCAGCTTATCCCGGATCTCCCAGCTGAACATTCCCGGGTTTTCCCTCTTGTACTCTTCGATCCGCTTCTCCACGTCAGGAGTTGCCACCTGCTTTAGGTTTGAAATGTTGATGGCAAGCAAAAAAAAAAACAAAATAGAGCAATTTTAGTTTGATTCAATACAATAAGAAGATATATAAACATTTTCGGGTGAAATAAAATTACTGTGAATGTTTAATTAGGAGACACATAGCTTTGAATACGTTTGAATTAATAGAAAAAAACTTTTTATGACCTCTATAAAATACAAATTTAACACATAACGTAATTTGATAAACAATACTTGAATTAAAATCATCAGTCCCATACATTCTGCTATAATGATCTTTATAGCACACAACATACATTTCTAGTTTTTCTAATTTTCAATTATTTGCCAGATTTTTTCTTTTCTCATTCATAACGTTTTTGAAAGTATGGGAATTTGATTTATTTGTAAAAAAAAATAAAAATAAAAATAAAAAACGGATTAAAACGAAACCTAAATTAAAATATATTAAAAGCTCTATAGATAAACTATTTAAATTGAAATGCATATTATTAAGAATACTATGACATAATGCTATCTTTAGATATATCAGTAGGTTTATTGCACAAATGTACAACTTTAGTATTAATGAATTTTGCATTTCTATTTAAAAAAATCTTGTTCCTTCCTTTAAGAGCTCATCTGGTGTTTAAAATGTGTGAAAATTACCTTAAAGTAGCAGCTCTATAAATTAAATATTTCAGATACAAATAAAGCATGCTGAAATAAAACAGCTATTTAAATGTATGAATCGCACATATTTTGCTTTGCTGAGCATAATAGCAGGAAACTGTAATTATAGTTTCTCATTTTTAGCATTTTGTCTTAAAAATATTATTTTGATATGTCCGTTGGGTTTATTAATTGCTAAAACAGATTTAACTTGTATATGAATTGAGAGAAATTTTCATGTCAAATTTGTATTTAAATAGGGCCATTATCAGTCAGTTTTAAAGGAGTAAGGCGATGTAAAGGCAATTTCAATTTCAGTGGAAACTGAAGTAAACTATGTTATTATTATTATTATTATTGGACGTTATAAACTTAGGTGTGGTATGCCTGCTGTGACCCGCTCCCTTGACCACAGACCACCACTCACCCTGGGCTTGCTGCCCCCTATGGCCCCCGGACGGATCGAGCCGGTCTCTTGGTACCGGCACAGGATTTTGGAGACGCAGCCGTGAGAAACTCGTAGTTGTCGCGAGATCACGCAGGGCCGGATGCCGTGGTGGGCCATCTCCACTATCTTGTGTCGGATGTGATTTGGCAGGGGCCTCCCGTTGATGAAGACTCCTCCAAGCTGGTTCACCCTGCCCTGGCCAAGAGGAGTGGACACTGCGTTGCAACAACCAAAAACAAAAAGAAAAGTCTCAAAAACATTCACATTCAACAATACTTTATTCAATTTCAGATAGCCTACCCATATAATAGGTTTTAATTGGACTAAATAATGCCTCATCTGTTGCTTATTTCCATGCGCACGCATTTTAGGTGCATTATCATATTAACCATTTTCCAGGGAGCTTCGTGCCAAATTCATCCTGACTGGATGCATCCAATGATGCACTCCAGGATGCAATTTCACATCCGAGAGACACTAGAGAGGATGGCACTCCCCACCTTGATTATTCCTAGTCATGCTGTACAAATATTGATGTGATCCTTTGAGCCAGCTCTTTGCCGTGTGTATTATTGCCATTTCCAGCTGCGGGACCACTCGAACAAATCCCGCAGCTCGAGTCACTTGCGAGCTACGTGGTTTTTGCACATTTCAGTCCAGGGCACTTAAGCACGAAGCGGGTGTAGAATGCGGGGGAAACAGTTTCCCGCAAATACATGAAAATGCATAGCTTTTTTTTTTTCTACTCCCCGCACATATGTACACACGAAGTCGTATCAAATTGCAAATTTGAGCATTTAAATCTGAGGGCTAAATTAATTTACAGTAATGTCATGAAAGATTCAAACATGATTTTCATGTTTTCAACAAATATTTGTATTAAAAACTGTTAGAGAATAAATGTTGCATTAAAATAATATTTCCCAGGAGCAGTTAAAAATTGAAAAAAAATGTCTTAAATGTTGTCAAAAATACACATAAACACAGCCCGAATACACATAATTCCAATAAATCATGCTCCATTGTGAATTAGCAGCGTTTTAAAAACACCGGGTTGCATTCTCTGCAGCTATAATTCTCTCCTGACCATGACTTGAGGTTAACTTTAATCAGCCCTGACTGCGGCGCGTTTTGTTCACCCATCTTTTTTATTTCCCAGCATGTCGCCGATGACAAACTGCGCTCACCGCCGCGCTGTATACAAGCTCACAGAGCGGATAGTTTTATTTTCAAACAAGCACAAGTTCAAACATCAGGCACCCAGGGCTGCCCTTCTCCTCACCTTCCAAGGGGAAGCCGGTTCGTGGGTAGTTCTGGCCTGGCGCAGGGCGCACCATCCGAGGCACTGTTCCCGGTAAAGTAGCCATCCTGTAGCTACTAAGGCAAAAAATAAAATAAATTAAAAAATCACAGCGCTGTGAAACCTCTTTCACTCTGAAAGTCCACGTTAAAAACAGGAAAGAAAAAGAAAAAAGGAAAACGGAATGTGTTTGGAAAGATCAGAGAATATGCGCTGTCAAATCCCAAATCCCAGGCGGAGAAAATCTGGACCCTTCTTCCACCGGGGGGAAATAAAAGGGGTGCTCTCCTCTTGCTTGATAATTATGCCACAAATATGACGATTGAACCCAGCAACAGCTGAAATGAAAACCTCTACAGTGGTAAGTTTGCAAAAAAATTTAAATAAACAAAAATGGAGGAGCAAGCAGTTGAATGACGGTGCGTTGTGGGAAACGCGGTGTTATTCTTTCCCCCCTGGTGTAGTTTGGGTTCGGTATAATGTCTGCCGGCTGGCTGGAAGTAGTTTAAGTGGCCAACTTTCGTGCATGTCGTAGGAGGAGACAGCGGAGCGCTCCCATAGGCTCCCTGCCCTTTCTTTTATGGATGAAAAGGAGTGGGCTTAGCCAGAAGCCCGGCGACCAATCAGAGCGTCACATTTTTACTTTTTTAATTCACTGCTGCCTCTCTTAGAGGACCACATAGAAAATATTCCAGATGAACACGTTGGAGAAAATTTTACAGAGCATCAAACATCCAAAGTTTATAATATTTCTATTCACCTTTATTTCAGACAATTCGTCCACATCATAACAAAAGAATATGGACAATTTCATATAACATTTCTTTGTTTTTTATTTATTTATTTATTTATCTATTTATTTATTTACTAAACTTTTACAAAAATATATCAAACACAGAAGTCAAATAGAGCCAACGCAACGAAACAACGCAGCAAGATTAAAATTAAGTTGGAGCGTTTCATTTTTCGTTTGTTTTCAAATCTGCAGCAGTTTTTTTTTTTGTGCACTGCAACCAGGAGCCGCCCTGCCAGCCGGAGGTTAGAAGAACTGTGGCCCTTCGCTTGTTAACCTTTCAATTAGTCAAACTGCGCGCTGCATGAACATCCAAGTCCGCTCCTCTTGCTTCTGTTGTAATTGGCCACATCATTTGGATCGACCCGATATTGATGACAACAGGTCGAGTACAGAGGGCACCCCTTAAAGGTAATTGTCAAAAAATAGTATTAATAACGCGTCACAATTAAAGCTAAACAGAAGGAGAGCATATGGGTGAGGAGAGGGGGAGAGGGGGTGTGCGTGTGCGCTGGCTCTGTGGGCCCACCGTGCATATAAAATCGTGTGACAATTGCCGTGGAAAACACTCCTGGTGGAAGGCAATTTCACAAATAATTTTAGCAACAATTAGGGAGTGTGGAGGGGTGAAATGGCGATTTCACATGCAGATGCGCCGGTGGGAAAGAGCCACCCCGCCGAACGGATCTCTGACCCTCGCTCTCCCCGCTTTTGGTCTGCTTCGCATGGGACAGAGGAGACACAAAGAGACCGCCTCAGCCTCCTGGGGAAGCGCAAAGAGCGCTGGATTAAGTCGAGCATCAATCATGTGGAAACCCAAACTGCATTTATCTTCAAGGAAAATAAACAAAAATAAAAGGCACTTATTCCACCTTTCTGGAGCTACAACAGGTATGTCTTTGAAATGAGGCTCCGTATTCCCTGAAAATACCATTGGTTCAGCACCATAAGGTCTTGCCTCTGTTATCCTAATCATTACAAGCCTGATATTCATTTGCTATGCATCTGTTTATAATTACACCAAAAGGAAATTCATTAGCAGTGTGCAGAAAATTTTAGATTGTGGAGAATTTAAGAGCCAGGCTGCCGAGGTTTTTCTTATTTGTTAATATTTGCAAACATTTGTAGCGTATTCTTTTATCATAACATAACGTTAATACAAGCTTTGTCAGAGGCTGTTTGAATCATTTTACAGAGGCGTCTCAGTTGATCAGCAACTCTCCTTAAATGTTTAAACGCTAAAACAAAACCAATAAATGCTGCTGAGTTTATATATATATGAATGCAGGATTTTACAACGTTTATCTTGATAGTGTCAAATGTTTAAACAGACTAAAAGCAGTGAAAGCTCTGAAAGTAGGGGGATTGCTGCAAAGTCAAACACTCGATCCATTGGACATAGATATCTTTTTACCAATTAAAATTATAAACTAAATGTGACTTCATTGTATAATAATAGGGTAAACTGTACTGAATGTAAATAAACTTTATTCTTTCTTTATAATTGTATTGACTTGAATTAATTTTATTCTACATTTCTAAATAACTGGACCTGTTTGTGTTGTCTCACGTGCCTTGAAATGACATTTGTTGTTAATGGTGCTATATAAATAAACTAAATAAATTCTGCCTGAAAGTGGTGAATTCTGAAAACATCAGCTTGCAAAAGATAGAGTCAAGTGATAAAACCGCTTAGGGAATTTATAATATTTGGTGAGAAAAGAGCCAACAGAACCAGAAACTGGTGTTCATCTGTCCAGATCTGCTCTTCCGCAAATACACTTTTTTTGTTTTGTTTTAGGGAACAGCTTTTTAGGCAAACTCAGAGCCAAAATGTGTGTGTGTTCAGTAGCGGTCGATGATCACAAATTACACCAAGAAAAGTGACTAAAAGTCTTCCAATAAGGTTTCTGTGTTGCCTATTTTGCAAATGACAATTCGTCCTTGTTTCACTGTTTTAAGTTTTTTTGTAAACATTTTTTTTCTGTATGATTCACCTCAATGTCTGGTTCATATAAGCAACCCCTTCACTAAAGTTTCCTCTCAGCTACAGCAGACAGAAAAAAACAAAGCTTCCTCTCAGACACGGTAATGTCTCCAATCTTATCTTGATCAGGACCGCTTTTCAAACACTTCCCTGCTTAGACTCTCATTATTTGTGTTATGGCAATTACACAAAGTTTCTTTCTTGCTTGTAGGTGAACATCCCCTCCTCCTCACCTCCTTTTTTATTTCACTATAGATTTTTCTTCATGCATAGTTTTAGTTTTTCACTTGGAGGAGCAGAAAAGAGAAAACACCTTTGATTAGAGGCATTGCCAGTTTGGGCTTTTATCTTTTCTGGAGAAGAACCACAGCATGTTAAGTGTATTAAACAGTATATGTTCAAAAGTTTTAAAAATATTTTTAGTTAGTTTTTGTTTTTCGCACTGAATATAATCCAAAAAAATAACTTTTTGACGCATAGGCTTTTAGTAATTTAAACCCATTTTAGAAGAAGAGGACTGAAAGGAATTGTATTAGATTCAAAAGATTAACTGGACATTTAAGCTTATAATATTTATTTTTCTGCTCTTTAACAAGCCAAAAAGATAATTCTCCACCTATAAGCCACATTATTATACAAGCAGACACTCTCAGAAATCTTAAGATTAAATTTCCATGTTATGTTCATTTTGTTCTTTGTTGAAAATAACAAATGCATCTAAAACCCAAAAGTTAGAAATTTTGCAAAATCTGTCTGCAGCCTTTTACTCCAGCATTGGTTGTTCTAAAAATGTTTCATGCAAACTCATTTAAAACAGATGCAACCATGATAAACTGCAGCCCAAAGTTTTCAAGATTTTGTTCCAAGCATGAAGACCAAAAATAGTAGCAATATTTTGCCTTCATCCTGCATCTACTCGAAACAAAGACCACAACTGTGAAGGATCGTTCACGCTGTTTCAGCAGTGACAAAGTCTGCGCTTCCGCCAAAGACTTGTTAACTTGTTGAGACATTTTCACATCTGCTCAGAATTATCCGAATGTGTAATCACCTCCTTATGGGGAATTATTTTTCTTTTATCCCATCGCACAGCAAGCATATGAAATGGTCTCTTAGGAGGAGACTAGTGTAAAGCCTTACTATGTGTTGTGTAAGTGTAATTTAAGAAAGCTGATTAGAGATATCACATTATGTGTGGCACAGGGAGGAGCTCTGGTAAGGCATGCAGGGTCTAACAAGGTGATGTTTGGTTAATAAGGAGAACGGGGATTCAGGAATTCCTCAATAAATTCAGAAAGAGAAAAAAAAATACATTTGATATGCCTACAACCACAAATACTCAGAGTCTTGATAATTAGGAAGAAGCGACCCTCGTTGAGATGTAAGAGGTTTAGGCAATAAAAAACAGAGTATAAAACATTCTTCTGAAAACAAAAAAAACCCACTTTCATCTCTTCAGGCCTGTAGAAAAGTCCTGAATAAACAGACAAGGGAAAACAAGCCAGTTACAAGAGAAGAACATAGCTTTTTTCATCAAGAAATCACGACTGACTGGACTATGATCCAGTCTGCATGGTCCCAGGGTAACTTGTGAAACAGGCATGAAAAATAATCACTGTACATTTGCAGATGGAACCAAAATGTGTATATATTAAATGGCTTTTCAGGTGCTGCGTGGGTTTTTTTCCGGGCCTGCACCATATTAGTACTAAGAAAAAATTTATCTGGACCCAACATTAAGAAAACAGACAAAAATTATTTCTTGTGGTGAAAGGGTCAGTTTTAAGATTTGCCAAGAACTGTCCTTAAATATAAGGAAGATTATGCAAAAACTGGACATTTTGGCCAACATGCATGTGCAGTTGCATGTGTTTTGTACTATACCTTATTATTACACTCTGATTTATAAATGTATAGTCCTTGTTTCTTGAAGCTGCTGTAGGAGTATATTTTTTTCATGTCTATGTTTCTCAACCACAAAAATCTGTCAAATCAGTGTCATACTGAAGTATAGAAAAAACCTGTGTTTCTTTTATCTTGGATGTCTGAGTAGATTCAAGTTTAAGATTAAAAAAAAAAGATTTATCAAAACTCACCACTCTTCTAGTGACATGTAATTTTATCTTTAATTCTATCTGTGATAGCAGATATGATTCCTTTACAACTTATATCCAAATTATTCCTATTTTTATTATTTCTTATCATTGAAAGTAGATTTATTTTAGTTTGAAGTGCCACACAAAAGTATTCATACCCCTTGAACCTTTTAATATTTTGTTACACAACAACAAATTTTAGTGTTTGTCATTCATTTGTTTTTACTATTTTACATAGTGCATTGTTACAAAGAATAGTATATGATTGTGAAGGAGGATAATGATACATCGTTTCAATTTTAATTACAAATAAAACTATAAAAACTGTCGTGTCTTCTTTAAAATTTTATTATTTGTTTTTTGGGGGGATGTCTCTACAAGCTTTGCACAACAGAGAAACAATTTCCTTCTTAGTCTTCTTTTAAAAGAACTCAAGCTCAGTCAGACTCTCATCACCAATTGTCATTTGAAATATGGGCTGGACTTTAGCTGGGCCATTCTTATACACAAAGATACTTTGATCTAAACCATTCCATCATAGCTCTATGTATGTTTCGTGTTGTTATCCTGCTGTGAGATGAACCTCCACAATAATCTGAAGCTTTTCTTCAGCCTCTAACATGTTTTCTTTTAGGATATCTCTGTGCTCAGCTCATTCATCTTCCAATCAACTCAGACCAGCCTCCTTGTCTGTGCTGAAGAAACACATCCCCACAGCATGATGCTGCCATCACCTTGACTCACCCTTGCGATGGTGTGTTCAGTGTGATGTACAGTATTTTTAGATGCAGATCAAAAAGTTAAGTTATGGCCTCATCTCTTCCTCCACATGTTTGATTTGACTTTCTTACAACGATGGCTTTATTCTTTTAATTTTAGTTTGTAGAATGTACAACTAGCAGACATCTTGTCAACAGATTCTCCTACCTGAACTGTGGATTTCTGCAGCCCCTCCAAAGTTACCATATGCTTCTTGGCTGCCTCTGTCTCTCTTTATTCTTATCCCTGACATGTCTGCTGTGCTCCTTGGTCTTCATGAAGCTGTTTGTTCACTAATGTTTGCTAACAAACCACTGAGGCCTTCACAGAACATTTGGATTTATACAGAGATTAAATTAAAAAGTGGACTTTATGTACTAATTAGGTGACTACTGAAGGCAATGGGTCGCACAAAATTTTGTTTAGGAGTTTTAGAGCCAAGAGGACTGAATAGAAATGCATACAATGCCTTTTAGGCCAGATTTTTATTTTGTTAAAAAATTTGAAAACCATGTAACAGTTTCCATCAGTAACCATTATGTTCTTGTTATGGTCTTTCATATTAAACTGCATTAAAGCACATAAAGGTCTGCAGTTGTAATTTGACAAAACAAGTTAAAAGGGTATTAATCGTTTTAAAAGGCACTATAAGTCAAAATGGATGGTGGATACTGCTTTAGACATGTGCACCACATTGCATAGGAGAGGAGAGGATAAACAACATTAATTTGACATACGAGTATGCCTCTGTTATGAGTTACAAATGGCAGTTACGAGTTGTGTAAAAACCTTTAACTCAAACAGGGGATCAGACGCAGCCACAGAGCGATTTGGCAAGGGAAGCTCTCCCCGTAAGGCTGGACACGAATGTGTGAGACAGAGCAGGTAGCAGCAGTATCCGCCAAAATAAGTTTTGCAGGTGGCATCACAAAAACAGAAAGGGTGGGGGTGTTTCAGCTGGATGGGTGCAGGTGGTTACAGAGGTGGAAGCACGGTGGCTGAAGTTTGATTTGTGTCAGAATGGGTGACATCCCGTCGCTGCTCATTAAAGTGTGAATTCTGTTTATCCTGAGTAACACCTTCTCCTGGCAGCAGACGGCACAAACCCGTGACCTGACGCTGCAGATTGAGAGGATTGACAATTCAAACCTGGCCTCACGAAGGAAGAGTGAAAGGAGACGGCAGATCGTCCACTGCGTGGAGACAAACCATTTCGAGTCTGCAAATGAGGGCAGTCTCACTTTTTGAAGCAACAGGGAATTAAAAAAGAAAAACACAAAGCACAGGATGGTGAGTGTTTCGGGAAGTGCAACAGTTTCTTCTTTATTTCACTGAAGCAAAATGCAGGGAAGCGTGTTGTCTGGATGTTCCCCGAGGCTCTTATCACCCTGCAGCAGGGCTCACCTGCCCTCTTCCGTTTAACGCCGAAAGAGCTCTCCTTTCTGCTCCTCTGTCATGTGAAATCACACTTTCTCTCCAAAAACACCACTTTATTTCTCACTTGTTTACATAGGGATGATGTTAGAGTTTTAATGCGAAGCCTGCTCATCTGAGTTGCACGTAAACAAGGTACCATATCATAGCCAACCGCTGATTTCATGTCTTTGATGATTTGCTTCAGACCGGCTCAAACACGTTGAGATAATGCAACATCTTAAATGGGGCATAACTTGTCATGGCCGCCTACAATGTCCCTAAGATATGGCTGTTCTGGGTTTAGTGTCAGTATCCTTGGAGACTGGCATTTTTTACAGTTACACACTTAAAAAAAAAACAATCTGCATGTTGCTACTGGGTGTTGCATGAACACCTAAAGATCACAGATGAGCAGATTTCCCTGAAGCGTGCGTGAGACTAAATCAGTCAACTAGCATTTTAGAAAAAATTATCTTCGATGATATCCGTCACTAGCCTTAAAATCCCTTCAAAGCTTTGACTAGAACACACCACAAGGGTTTTTCTAGTGATTACAGTGTTTGCTGGTCTAATTAAACTAAACGTATTTGTCAAATTGAACCTTCCAGATGAAACCTGATATTTACTTAAACTGTATAAAAAGACACATAACCTTTTTTTGTCTGACATCATATTAGACAAAACTTTTTCTCTTTTAGCTCAGTTTGGATTAGCTAAATTATTTCTATTCGCTAAATGCCAAATGGATGAGAGAAGAATAATTTTTCTGAAAGATTTTTAAAAACTGTCGTCAAACTCAGTAGTTAACATACATTTCCTTAATATTTGATAAAATTGCCTTTCAAACGTTATGACCTGGGTCACATGTTCTGCGTATTCTTCTCACAATAGCTTGCTGGAACTTTGGTCCATTCCACAAGACAGAACTGGTGGAAAATCCAGTTTGTAGGCCGCCTGGCTTGCACAAGCCTTTTTAGCTCTGCCAACCATTTTCTGTGGGGCTAACATCAGGGCTTTGTGATGGCCACTCCAAAAGATTGACTTTTTGTCCTTAAGCCACGTTGAAACTAAGTTAGTGCTATTCTTAAGGTAAGTATCCACTTGGAAGACCCATTTACGTCTAAGTTTTGACTTCTTGGCTGAAACCTTTTGATGTTGCTTTAATATTTCAACATAATGTCCATTACTCATGATATAATCTATTTTATGAAGTACACCAGTTCTTCATGCAGCAAAACACTCACACAACAAGATGTAGCAGCACTGTACCTCACAGTTGGGATGGCCTGTAATCGGGCCCTTTTTCCTCTAAATGTAGTGTTGGTCATTATAACCAAACACTTGAATTTTAGTTTCCTCAGACCACATGGCATGTCTTCAAAAATTATGGTCCTTTTGACTTTGTGCAATTGCAAACATGTCTTTTTGCATTGATTTTGGTCCATGACTTTACAGGATTTATTACCAGCTTCAGCCAGCATCTTCTCAATGTATTTTGCTTTTGTTCTGGGGCAGATGCACACATTTTGCACCAAAACAGGTTGATATACTGCACCCTGAATCTTGTCGGCTTCCTAAACTCAGTGATGGCTGGACATTCCCATGGTATTTATACTTGCATATTATTGTTTAAACAGACTGAGACAGAATATGGTACCTTCAGGTATCTGTAAATTGTACCCAAGGATAAATATGACTTTTGAAGGTCCACATTCCTCTTCCTAATATATTGACTGATTTTTTTGTTTTTTCCATGATGTCACACAAGGAAGATGTGTGTTTGAGGTATAACCTTAAAATACATCCACAGGTGTGCCACCAGTTAACTAAAATATTGTTAAATAACCTACCCGAAGCTTGTTTAGCTATGCATACATCCATCTATGCATCCATCAGCAAATATTTTGTTTTAGCTGTGTTTGAGCTCTGTCCACATAAGTAGGACAAAGAGTACCTGGGAAACCATCTTAAGCAAACAGAAGTTTTAGAATGTAAAGATAACTGCAGCTGTGAAACCACTTCTCTCAACAACAACACGGCACAAATACACTCAGACCTTTGGTTGAGTTGAATGTAAAGGAATACTATGAGTTGCTGGCATGATTTCATACCAGTGGCCAGTGTTACAATCCATTTTACACAACCAGAAATGCTCTCTTAGTGTGTGTGAGAGTCAGTGTGTGTGGCATGTGATAGGACCAAAATGCTTGGGTATCACGCTCTGATGTGCATGCCAAATCCGCTTGTCCTCTCACACAACCTACCAGTGTGGCTCTGCCGTTTCAGCTCTGCCAGCGGAGGTCTGGGGAGAGCGGCGGCGTAGGAAGCAGGTCACAACCTCTCATAGCAGAAATCACACAGCGGTGTGCTGGCAGAATATCACCAAATGTGACCCATAACTGGCTGAGGCGGCCCAGCTGTTTTTTGACTGCTGTTAATTGGTTTATAATCTCCCCTGAACGGTGAATGTCAGCGGAGTTTTGACACATTTTCTGTAATTCTGTAGGATTTAAAAAAAAATGCTGAGCTGAATTTTAATGAAGCTTAAGTATAATGTGTATTGAACAAAGTGTATTTATTTCCTTTTGTTTTAAACCTTTTTAAAGCTCTTTGTATTACAACTGAGTGTATGAAAGTGCACTGTAAAGTTTGATTGATTGATGTGTGTAATTATTTATTAATTTAGTTTTTTATTGCATTAATTTGGACAAATAACCCTTGCCTTGTAAAACTATTCCTACCCCTTTAAACTGTTCTATATTTTCTCACATTACAGCCACAGACCTTAGTGTATTTTACTCGCATTTTCAAAAACAGACAGAGGATCGCATTATTTTGAAGTGGAAATAAACTCTTAGATCACTTCCAAATCATTTCATTTCCCAGCATTGCATGAATTTGTGCTCCACTCTCTTTATTCTGATACCCCTAAATTAAAATCAGTGCAACCAAGTGCCAACTATTAGTCGTGCCACAAATCTGGCCGTTTTGGGAGAATAGCAAGATTAAAGCCATTGTTGAAAGAAAGCCACAGGAAGTCGATTTTACAGTTTGGAAAAAGATGCTCTGGTCAGATGAGCCAAACATGAACATTTTGCCCAACATGTAAAACTCTATATGTGATGGGCAACTAAGACTGTGCATTATCCTGAACACAACATTCCCATGGAGAAACATGATGGTGGCAGCATGCTGTAGGCATGCTTCCTTTAACAGGGAGCCAATTAAATGGCTGTCCATACAAGAAACCTGTTAAAGGCTACAAAAGACTAGCATCTGGAGTGGAGGTTCACCTTCCAGCAGGTCAACAACCCCAAACACACAAGCCAGTTGAAGTCTAAACATGGATCCAGTTTATAATATCTGGCAACACTTCAAAAATAATGTACAGAAATTCTGTATCCACATCTGCAAAGCTTTTAGAGAGACATCCCAAAATAAGTGCAGCTGTAATAGCAGTGAAGGCTGGTTTTATAAAGTATTGAATCATCAAACCACACTTTCAGTTCTTTCTGTCACGGTGTGGATTCTTAGTTCTGTATTTGTTTACGTTTTATTTAGGTGTTTTTCTGCTACTGTTTGGTTAGTCCTTGAGTCCTTGTTTCTGGTGTTTTGTTTCCTAGGTTCTGTTCTGTTTGACTATGTTGGTTGTATTTTTAGATCTGTTATCTTCCTGTCTTCCGTTCCCCTGGGTTTGTTTACTTTTTGTCTTGTCAGGTTCCTCATGTTCTCGTTATCCCTATCTGGTTCACCTGCTCCTCTGTCTTGCTAAACGCCTGTTCCACACCTGTGTCTGTTTTCCCTGATTACCTGCCCTATTGTTTCATGTCCACCTTTGTCTGTATTTAAGTTTGCCTTCGTCCTTTGTTCCACGCGGTGTCGTTATGTCTCTCTGATGTATTTGTCGTGCTTGTGGATACTCGCCCTGCTCCAGATATTATTGTTTCCGTTTTTTGAGGATACCTGTGCTCTGGATTCTGCACCTCTGCTCTTCGCCTGCAAGTGAGTGAACTCCAAAATAAAGACGTGTTTTTTTTGATCCCACTCTGCCTTCTCCGTACTTGTCTGCCTCTGGTCCACCACAAGAAAAACGCATTATGACACTTTCCGCTTCACATTAATGCACTACTTTGTGTTGCTCTTTCACATATAAACCAAATAAAACACATTAACGATTGTAATAAACCACAAAAGGTTAATGGGACATGAATACTTTCGTATGGAACTCAATGAAAAATAAAAAACAAATTTCACTGTAGATCTGAATCACGTTCTCTTAAAACTATACCCATGGCTTGGATGAGGACTCTGCCCCGTTGCATGTATTTGAATTGAAATGCAGACTGAATGAGAGTTAAAATTAGGCACTTTTGCAGTTTTAAAATCAAAATGATTTGTTTAGGGTTAAACTACATTTTTACACATATATAACATGCATTCCTAAATATGCTATAAAAACATATAATATAATTTAAATTAGACATCAGTGGGATCCCGACAGGTGTATTCTATGTTGCATCTGTGCATTTCGTTTGAGGTAACTATCACAGAACCCCTCCATTTTTCAGATTTGCCCAAGCTTTTTCCCTAATCCAAATCAAATAGCTGTATTATTTTCTTTGTTTTGGTAAAAGACAAACATTGATCATAGGTGAAGAAATTGTTGTTAATATAATCGCTAAGCAAATATTAAAAATATCAGATTTCAAATATAAAATCCACCAAGGTTTTATATCAACCAGTTTTGTCAAGATATTCTAAATCAAATTTGAAAATTAACCAAAAATTGCCTCTTAGTTTTTATTAGTTCTTTATTTAATATTCATTAAAATATTTAGCAAAATCAGGTTAAGCTACATTATAATACCTGAATGTGCATTTGAATTTCTTCATTTGAAAATGAGCTAAATGGCTTCTTAAGAACACAAAATAGTAATTATCTTTTCTGTGCCTTTTGAACTTTGTTTTTACAAATATCACAAGACACAGTTTATTAGTCTTTTTGCGTAAGCTCCTATTTTCAGTGTCGCTGGAGATCAAGATCTCCAAAGAAAGTGAGAAAGCATAGTTTACAACCCTGTTATGACAATTTCACCATGAAGTCATATACAACTACACACTAGGCTTTGCTTTAGTGAAGTTTAATTTTGGGCTTGTCATGGCTTTAAGTTCAACATGAAATGATTAATTATAGCTGGTGCAATCAGTGCAACGCATTGTTTTATATATATATATATATATATATATATACATCGGAAGATATTTTTATGGAGGTCCTCTAATATTGGGAAATTCACTATAAATAGAAGAAAATTCAGAAAACTTTAGTGCTTTTTTTGGTGGTGGCATTTAAACACATGCCTTCCATTTACAAAGAACACAGAGCATCATTGGCTCAATCGGTGGCTGCAAGAGTTGACAAATCTCAGAAAAAAATTGAAGAAAAACAGAAAAAGAAAAAGTCTCTTTGTTAATGAGGATAAAAGTAATGGGTCCATTTTGCATGCTATCAAAATTAGTCTCACCACCACCATCTGAAAGATCCTTCCAGAAAAGGCAGATCACTTGACCCCCCATCTGTGACCGAATCCCATCGTCCCATTAGGTGCTCTCTGCAACCATAACATCCATCTCTCCTCATGCTGAACACAGATGCTTAAAAAAGAAGAGGACATCACAAAGAGCTGACAGTGTAGAAGTCACACGGCGCCTGTGATTGAAAAGGTCCATTATTCAGACTAACCAAGCCCAAGAATCCTATGAATATGCTGGTCCTTTCAAAAACAGACTTAAAACAACATAAAGTTACCATGTGGCTCGGACATTCTGGACTTTAAAATGCCATCCTTGATATGAAGTTAAAGGCATCCTTTCTTGATGCATATCATGAAAGGATCTAAAGTTTCCAACATAAATGTAGTCATAATTTCTTTGTTCTGATTAAACACATTTATTTCATGAAAGCAAAAACATAGAGGTAAAAAATTCTGGAAGATGCTGGAAAATTGGTCGCTGCATCTACAAACATGTAATTTCTTTCTAGATTTTCTGCAATAATCATCTGATGATTTTAAGAAAAGTAACTTTCTCTTTTTCATGCAGAGAAATTGTCTTGGGGCATCTCTTGTTAGCTCATCACAGGGTCCACATATTTCCAAGAATTATTTCCAGTATTGCATGTCAGGATTTGAATCTTCTCCCAGTGAGCATGTGGGTTTCTTAAGAACACTCATATGACTTCATCCCACGTTTTAAAAAACACGCAACTGATTTGAAAAGACATCACTGGTGCGACTGTAGAAAGGTAAAGTCTGTGCAGTATTTATGAGCTGGTAAACTCTTCCCAAGTTGTGTGCTTACCTTCCTCCTCCTCCCTCTTCTATGCTGGGTTGGGGCTTCACAGGCTGCAGCTGCACACCTGAGTCTGATCATCTCAGCATGCTGGCTCTATAAGAGGTCCCACAGAGCTGCACCTGCAAGTCCCCACAACTCCTCCAAGAGGTCCTTCTACTTACCATCAAGTGAGAGCTGATCCCGTTACTTTTATTTTCACCAAATAAATACAATTTAACCAGATTCTCTTCTTGTACAGATGTCTCCTGAAACTGAAAAAGGACATCAGCAGAAGCAATAGAACCTCAGACATAAATTTGTTTGTACAATAAATATTTGTCAACTTTCCTTCCTTCCTTTCTAAATGAATCTCACTGAATCATCTCATTTAGGTAAAGAAACAAGCTTAAGACCAAACCACCAGACTTCTCCACAGCTTTCTGACTAGCTGTGGAAATGTCAAACTCGTCTTAAGATTATGCATTTTGAAATGCATTTTTAAAATTGTAAATGGTGTTTCAACATCAAAATGTAACGATTGTGGGCTGGTTGTGTGTGTCTCGTCATTCCTCTGTGCAGATCCACTCTGAGAAAGCAGGGCTGCTCAGGGTGCAGATATACACCTGATGCTGATCATCTCTGCAGGCCAGCTGTAGAAGAGGCATTCTGCTGTTCTGACTAAAAATACTGGCTTTAATGTTACAAGTGACTTATGTTTTTCTATCAGTATGAATAAAGGGAAACTTTGTTGATGTATTTCTGCAGATGTAATCAAACTGATCTTAAATACAACAGGAGTAAGTATTTAGGTGAATATAAAGCTCTAAAAGTGATTTTGGCTGAAAAGAAAGATGAATGCCATTGAGGTTTTTTTGCAAACTCTTTGGACCAGGCTAATAGTCCTAAAGAATCATGTAAAATACCCTTGACTTTAAGAGTAAAATGAAATGCTATCTCTGTGATTCACTCAAACGAGGATATTTGACTTTAGCATGACTACAAACAAAGAGATTTGTGATTTGCCAAGTGTTGTGTTTACATAAAATAAATCCTTCCAACAAGCAGGTGAGCTAGTCCACAGTCTGAAACCACCTATAATTCATTCACATAAATAAACTGGACCTGTACATGGGTTCCGTTGTTAGCTCTGCTGTCACATAACAAAAACTCTCAGGGTTTGAAACCAGTGGCTTTTCTATGTGCAGACTGAAGAATCACAGTCCAAAAGCATGCATTAAGGAACAGATAGGGTGGGAATTGAATGGTGAGTTTATACTTTCATTATTTCAGCTAATGGACTAAATGATCTACAAAAAGTGACAGTTTTCTTCATGATTGTTAGTGATTGGTTTTGCAAAAAAAACAAAAACAAATGTTTTCTTCCACTCAACAGCAAGTTTAACTTGTAATAGAGCTTGTAATAGACTTCTCATTTTGCTTTTTCCCCCTTGATCTGCCAACGGTTGCACTGTTGCCTCACCTCAAGAAGATTCTGGGTTCGAAAGCCTTTGTGATTGAGTAGCAATCTGTCCAGGGTGGACCCAGCCTTGACCGAGATTGATGCATTAATCTACAGCCACCTCATTATGTTTTTGCATAGCAAAAGTGATACAGACTGTGTTAATTAAAGGGGCTGTTGGGAAATGTAAAACACGGATTTCAGCATTAAGGCCAAGGTAAACATTTGACTGTAGCAGACATATTTGTCTTACAAGGATTTCCACATAATTCCCAAAAGCATAATCCCAAAATAATCCCAGGCAGACATTTGAATGAATCATAGCTCCTAATTGACTCGTTCTAATTCTGGTGGTTTGTCATTACTTAACATGGTCAAAACAGCATTAAATTATATTTCTGTCTTTGTTTTAATCAAGTAAACCAAACTGACTCATGTCACAGCAGTTTCTTACATAAAGTGGGTTAACAAATTATTTACTTCCAGACCAAAGGAAACCATTCAAGAACTTTAATAAAGACATTTGAATATTTAGAGGGTAGCTTCTTCAACATCCAAATGTTGCCAACATCTAAAAGTTAAACGTTTCGAAGGTGGCAGAAGCATGTTCCACATAATTACATTAAAGTCAAACATATTTGCTCGAATCGTCTGGAGCAGCCTTCGTCATTTAGAGCAGACTCACCCTTTTCTGAGTAAAATATCTGGTCATCTGAGCGTCTCTAACTGAACTGTCACAGACAATTAGAGGAGGAACAACTCATCCTGGTATCCCAAAAAGCATGAGGTCCTCACGAGAGAGGGTGAGCCACAACCAGAATCAATGTCACCGTTCAGATAATCATGCATCGCCGATTCACCATGTAAGATGCATTTTGTTTGCTGCCTAACTGTGTAAAGCCTCTATTCATTTTGTGACTTTTCCACAGATAGAGAAAAAAAAAAACGTGGTCAGCCCAGTAATGATGCTTCTCTCTTGAAATTCCAGCCCGTTTGTTGAGAAAAGAGCGTTCTGTACAGGGGTTTCAGCCTGGTTGCTGAAATTATTCTTGTGACAAACCAGATTGACAAAATTTTCAAATCTTTTTAAACTAATACGCCTGTAATCTTGTTATTCCTTCCAATAAAAGACATGTAAGAGCCAATTAGATTTGTTTGAAATACCATTAAGCACTTCTCATACTTGAAATTAAAGCACTTAGGCCTTACAATTTTGCATGTTTCCCGTGTAAATTGTTCAAATAATTTCCAAAACACACATCTGCACTGCCGCATTATTGATTCAGAGATGTGTCAAGTTGGTTAGGCTATCAGGGAAAATGTTTTTCTGCATAAGTTGCAGTCTTGCCCATTATACAAGGAAAACATGTGGCAAGGCTTCCCAAAGAAGGGTTAAAAGGTTTAAACAGGGGTTAAACACGAAATTTAGGATGTAATATCTAGTATTCAATCGTTAGTTAATTTGAAACTCTCAGTGAGAACAGATCAAACCAGGAAGGAGTGATAGATGGTGGATTAAGTAGTGTTTTTTTAGGTGTTTCAGGCTTGGGTTACTAAGTTTGATTTAACTGCTTTAACAGTTATAACTGAACCTTTATTATTTTTAAGGATTTTAGTTTTTATTAGGTTAAGTATAATTTCCTGATTGTATTGTTTTTGTAATGTTCTTTGTGTGTCAGAGACTGCAGACGGAAAAGAGCTCTGAAAGCTTAAATCTTGACTAAAATACATATTCCTTTTAGATTGATTCAACTAAACTTGGTCATTATTCAGCAAACTAAAAGATGAAAAAAATTACTTTCTCCCTGACCTGCTGTGTTCATTGGTTTTCATTATGCTGGGAATCACTGAGCTTCTGGACAGTCAACCTGGTTGCGTCAGATGGACCAAAACCCTGAGATGTTCTATTGGATTTAGGTCATGGTATCAGCTACTTGCCTGCATACTCTTGCCACATTAAGTCGGGCTTTCTCATGCACCAGGGGGAACCCAGGACCCACTGCACCAGCGAAGGGTCTAATAATGGGTCTAAGTATTTCATCCCAATCCCTAATGGCAATCAGGGTGCCATTGTTTGGTCTTTACGTCCCTCCATGAATACATGCCTCCCCAGACCAACACTGACCCACCACCAAACTGATCATGCTGAACAATGTTCCAGGCAGCATAACGTTCACCGCAGCTTCTCCAGACCCTTTCACGTCTGTCACATGAGCTCAGAGTAAACTTGCCAAACCTTTCAATTGTGGTGTTCTCTGGCCAACGCTAGTCAAGCTCCATGATGCCGGACAGTGAGCACAGGGCCTACTAGAGGACGTCAGGCTCTCAGGTCACCTTCATGAAGTCTGTTTCTGATGGTTTGGCCAGAGATTCATGCCAGTGGGCTGCTGAGATTCAAAATCCCAGTGAAATTGATTGAAGTTTGTAGTACTTGTGACAAAATATGAAGACATTTAATGGGTATGGTCGCTTTTCCAAGGCACCATACGTCAAAGTTAAGGAACTATAGATATGTAGATAAATTTGGTCAAATCTGACCAAAACATCCTCTTCCTATTGTTTGTTGTGTCCCCTATATGGCTTGTGGAAAACGTTTATTGATGGGTTTCTTCCTGCGACGTTTCTATAAGGGCCAGATATGTGCAGTGTGTGGCAAATAGTTGTCCTGTCAACAGATTATCCAACCTACAGACAGTCAGACAGAAATAAATGAACAGATTTTAAGAATTTAGATGCCATTTAAATGTAAGCTCAATGTTCTTCTTTAACAAAAGCAAAAAAGCCTTTTTAAGTTCGGTTTTATTATTTAAAATAACACAACAAACACAAATTGATGTGAAGAAGCATAGGAGAAATGTGATTCTTCTTGCTGGTAACAGACATTGCTTTTGTATTTAGTATTTTTGTATTTACTACAAAATATTTAGAGAATTACTTAGAGCCTTGGCTGTTGTGATGCAATAGTGCAACATGTGCCAAAGAATTGGTCTTAATGTTCTGCTTCTTTTATTTCTGCTTAAATTAAAAATAAAGGAGCAATCCTGAGACAGTGTAACTTTAAACACAAGTCTTTGTCAAATCCACCAAAACTTTGCTCATAGTTGCAGGGGAAAGAAGGGTGATGCCATGGAGAAATATTTACATATTTGGATACTGAATCTCTGCAGCTTTTAAGAGTAAAAATGTTTCTTTTTGATTTTACATGTAAAACATCATGGATAATCAGGCTTTTATGTCCCTAAGACAAGATGAAATTTGATTTTCTTATTGGGTTTTGGGTACTTCGTTTAATGAATAACAAAAGAGAATAGGTTCAAATCCAAAATCTTGCCAAACACCATGAATTTCTTTGTTATGTGTAGAGGATACAGTGGTACAACCTGGAATATTGACACAAACCTCAGTCATTCAGAAAGCAAAGTGACAACCTTTCCTCACTGTGTTATCTTTGATCCTGTAAAGTGTTTTGAGATTACTTTTGTTGAGAATTGGTGACATGTAAATACACTGATAAAAGAAGTGTTGCATTTGTGGTGTGTAATTTAAGCTTATTATAAGAAATAATAATGAGCTACAACAACATTTAATTTCCCTTTGGGATTAATAAAGTATTTTTGAATTGAATTGAATTGAAATGGCTGACACATAAAAATTAAGTTACAACAGGGGTATGGATCCTAATAAGTAATGTTGATTAGGTGAGTCCTAAAGAAGGGTTTAATAGACTGCTGAGGATTTAAAAGTACTCGTGTTTGACAGTGACAATCATGAAGAAAGTGGTCAGAATTCAGTTTTAGAATATCTTCATGATTACAGTTCATTTAGACCTCTGGTACAAATCTAAATGTATGTAAAAAGTCATCTTTTCATTTCCTTTTCATCTTTTACTGAATAAATGTAGCATCAACTTATAATAATCCCAAACAACTTGAGCACATCCGATGATGTTTCATGCAATTTCTTCCTCATTCACTCCTAATTGCTACAATTCAAAGCGAAATGTACCTTCCGGTTTGTTTTCACCACATAAGTACATTAAAAGTACAAAGCAGTGTTATTTCTTTTGCCTGTTTGAAACAATATTCAGAAGTCATTTCTGGCCTTGTACACAAAGAGTCAGTCTGGGACATGAGGGTATTTTCAGAATTACAAACAAAGGCCCATCTCTTTTGTGTGACCTCTTCTCACAGAAAACCATGTGTTTGTCACACACACTGGAAAACAAGCTTTACACAACAGGAGTGTGAAATCACCATGTTCCAAGACTGGGAGTGGTGGCGGGGTGGTTGGGCTTGGGCTAAAAGGAGAAGAAAATGTCTGTACTCGGACAACATGAGGCACAGACAAAGACCCGTGAATAAATAAGTAAACTCAGGTAACACTGTTTTCATCTGTGGATGAGTCAACAAAGGGATCTGATTGAGAACTCGATGTTCTTTTCAATTAAAGACACGACAAACTGTTGCATAACAATAAAATTAACATGTGATTTCATCAGGAGCTTATATTTATGAAGTTCATACACTATCGTTATTTGATATATAACTTCAGTTAAACAAAGACATATAATCATTTATAAACAGAAAGCACTAGGATCATTTTCATACATATCAGGAAGAAAAAGTAAACATAAGAACACAAGTGCTCTACTTAGAGCAAAAAATTCGGATATTTCTAATAATTCAACATGAGCATTATTTCTTAAATTGGAAACAGAGACCGGTTTCCAAAAACCCAGCAACTTTGATGACTCTAGATTAAATTTAAATAGCAACAACCACAATAAACATGATAATAAATATAATACTGAAAAAGCAATATATATTTATATGTGCTGTATATCTGATGGCCACCACATCCTAGTTTATAAAATGCATCTTGTTTTTTCAAATGTGAAAATTAAAAAAATTATTTGATCTTTATTCTTAACTATAATATTAACATTTTTTATTCAGATTAACAAGCAAAAGAAATCTACAGTTTAATTTATTGCTTAAAAAAAGAACTTGCTACATATGTTTTGTGTCTGCCTAAATTCAGAATTAAATCTTCAGCAAAATTGGGGAAAAAATGTAACCTAATTTATTTTTCTTATTTGATGGCTTTAGCCAGTGGTTCAAAATTATGTTTGCAACACACAACTTTAAATTTACCCTATCCACTCCAAATTAATCAAAACGTTTGGTCCACATTATTCCATTTCATTAATGTTTTTTTTAATTATCGGAATATGTCTTTGTTATTATAAAATATTTTACCTTTCTTGATTAATCGTTGTTAAAATAATTTGAATTCCCACTTCCAAAAAGGATTTGACTTAACATGTTCGCTTGCATTTTTTAAAACGTAAATGTTAAAGGCTCCTAAAAAGCACAGAGAAACGTAACGTTGGGCCTTTAAGACGGAATAAAATACAAAATCCTTGAATTTTTGTATTCTAGCTTTCAGAGGTCTGCGGTCCCACTGCGCCATCTGGCGTTCACAACGTGGAACTACGATGCTGCTACGTAACTTCCGGTTAAAACATGGCTGCGCCCTGATAAATGTCACACTCTCTGTTTGGCTGAACACGTTCATTTAAATTCCATATCTCTATCAACTGTGGAGCGAAAAATCGAAAGGAAATAGCTGTGTCAACTATCTTTGCGTCATTCTACGTCCTGAGAGGTATCTAATATCTTTACTTTACGCTTCAGAAGCGCCCGTCAGTGCAGTCTAGCATCAGCTGAACCGTCTTTTGCCATGGGCATTGACATTTGCACAGTTTTCATTCAGATTGAGTGTGGTTTACTGCAAAAAAATAGATACTTATACATTTACATTAACATTTATGTATGTTGGAATTAAGTATGTCCTAATTTTTTGCAGGGTTTTTCACCGGACATCATGGTGCATTTATGTGAGTATAAAGTTTAATTTCCAGATGAATAGCCATCCAAAATAAGGAAAATTAGTTAGAAATGATCAGAGAACTTAGTCACATCTGCTCTAAACCTTTTTTGATGTTAATGACAGTGCAGAAAGATTTTACAGCTTGATTTAGATAAAGTCAAAGGAGCAAATCTAAGATCCAGAGCAAAGCCGATTGAGGATGGAGAGAAAATACAGCATATTTTTGTAGATTAGAAAAATCAAGACAAGAAAGAAATTCGATAAATTACTTGCAAATTGATAAGCCACGCACAGACAAAAAAAATATCCAAAATTTTATTTTACCTTTTACAGCAATTCATATTCTTCCTCATATGATAAGCCAGTGGCCGAAACATTCTACTAATTCATTCAACATTTAATTCCTAAAATTGATGGAAATTATAAGGAAACATGTGAGGCGGTAATTACAAGAAGAATTGGATAAAGCATTAGGTGCTTTACCCAAAGATAAAGCTCCAGACATTTTTGGGATTGTATCAGACCCTTGTATGTGGAATGCTGACAGAAATATTAGATAATGGCTGTCTAACAGACACCAATTTAAATCAGGCATATCCCAAATTCTTTCTAACATTCTGGACTTCTAAAAGGCAGCTGTGTACATAATAATATTCACCTTATTTTGGACCTGACTGACTTTAACCACGTAGTTGAAAATGAAACTTTTGTATTATTTTTAGACTTTTACAGCTTTCGATATGATAGAGCCTGAGTTTATGTTTAAAGTTTTAGATTTCTTTAGGTTTGGAAATTAATGTATTAATGTAATCAAATTATTTTACAAAGACACAAACAGCTCAGTGTGTCTTCCAGATGGCATCTCATAAAGATTTGGACAAACAAAATAATATAAAACAAGGACACCCAGTCTCACCGCTGCTGTTTATTGCAGCTACAGAATTGCGATCTCCCTCAGTCAGTTAGACGATGACGCGACCATATTCTTAAATAACCTAAATGAAATTCTGAAAATTATGCAGTGAACTGAGAATTTTTCAAAGGCTTCAGGGGTTAAACTAAATTTAAACAAATGTGAGATTTCACCTTTTTACATCTACCACTTTTGACAACCCTGTAAAATCCAAAGTGAAATATTTGGTTGTGTATATAGATGAAAATAAGTTCGACTTTAGCTATATCCAATTTATATTTCGATTTTATTTGGAAGTAAAAAACACACTATATTAGACAAGGTCATCTAATCAAACAGTTTGAAGATGGAGGATTGCGAGCTGAATGGCACCGTAAAAATAAATTGGCTTCAGTCATTTTCGTTGAGTCAGAATACTCTCTGGTTTCATATTCCAAGGAAAATATGTTCAGGTCTGGGTGGAGTTACCTTCCTTCTTAAATGTGACTTTGACAACTGCCCATAAATCTTTCCTTTTTTCACCAGCAAGTTTTATTATACTGGAGATTGATCTGCAAACAGAACTATAGCCCACACAGTACTCCCTTGGGAAACTGAGAAAACAAATCTGAGAAACAAATCCATCTTTGCATAAAGTTGCATGAATGAGATTTTTTTGTCTGTGATGCATTTATTAAACAAAAGAGTTACTGTTTCATTTGAAGATTTCACTGCTAAATACAGCCTGCACATGAACAAAAGGGAATTTCAAAAAATCACCAGAACTATTCCTCAAAATATTCTAAGTGCAGCAAAAAATCTTTTTTTAGAACCCTGATTATAGAACCCCGGTTCTTCCCTGAATTCCTATTGATGATAACTGTTGTTCATCTTGTGATGAGGATACTGGGTCGACAGAACGTCTTTTTTTATGAACGTGCGTATCGTAAAGCTTTGTTCTAAGAATTAAATTATTTTCTGGACCCTAAGAAAAAAAAAACTAGAAAGGATCAAATGTAATAATTGTTATGGGTAAATATTTGATTTTTTTTTTTTTAAGTAAAAGCATCTTTTCCCACTTATCACAAGGAACTCTGCCACTTCTTATCTGTAAAATCTATGGACGAAAAAACAAGATGTGGAAATGTATCATATGATTAATCAACTGAAACGTTTGGAAAACCCCTTGTTTATCATTAATTTCCCTGTTTATTTTAGTTACTGGTCTATTTTTTGTTGTTGGTTTGTTTCTTTTTGTTTATTCTTATTTCTTTTCTGTACTTTTTATTCTGCTTTTGTTTCTTCTTTTTCTGTGTGTTTGGAAGCAGCTTGTCTGCCACTTTTTTAAGTTGGGAAGATGTTTGAAGTTGAGGCCATATATTTTTATGTGTTACTAATAAAAAATAGATTTATTTCTTTGTGCGATGACAGCAGCAATTAGGCAGGGATTTAATTTAGAGACAGGGACAAAGGTGCAGTTCTGTGGAAATGGTATAAACCAATAAAAAAACTTCTTTTTTAATTATGAGTTTGGCAACGTTTTGATCAGTCAGGTCTTCGTACCGGACCATGACATCATATTTACAGGACACATTTTAAAAAACAAACACTAGTTTTTACCAATTTCTGTAGCTGCTTAATCCCTGCAGGGTCATTGTGGGCTGGTGTCTGAGACAATTATTCATTCAAAGAAATCCTTTTTCCCAATTTTTCCCGTTCAC